>SOPF01029025.1:25534-55614 GCA_012979155.1 Hypericum perforatum | reverse complement strand
AAACAGTCCTCGTTCGTAGCAATCCATTTACACAAAGTTCACGTGGTTACAGCCTTTTCTACTCCAATTAATAAGGAGGTAACATGCACTCTATTTTTCTTTATACACATACTTGTCACCCTCCCCATTATTCTTTGATCAATAGGAGGGAGGTTAGGATTCTAAAAAAATTTGGAGGGAGGTTAGTTTGGTTTAGGGATGGTAATGGGTATGATTTATATCATCTAGATTTTAACTCTTATTATTTTTTCGAATATTCAATCCGAATCCTTACACTTATTCTATTTAATAATAGGAAAAAATACACTTAACCTACTTGTGGTTTCACGGATTTCGCCTTCAGGATGTGTGGTTTAAAATTTCTTTTTTAGTCCCTGTAGTTTAACATTTTTGACAGTATATGGTCCTTACCCGAATGACTCGGTTAAGTCGCCCAAGTGGCGTGCCACCTTGGTGCTGACTGATAGATGGCAAATTATCAAGGGAAAAGTCCTCTTAGGGCCCTTGTGGTTTGACCTGTTCCCAGATAGGTCCTTGAGGTTTAAAACGGCGATAACCGGTCCCCGTGCTTCCAATTTTCACATTTGAGTCCACCTAATCCAGTTCGATTCGAAAATTCAAAGTTTAATATCGCAATTCTGATGACAAAAACGCCGATTGTCGACTCCAGGTGACTCACCAAAGTGTCTCCGACATGTAGATACCAGTTTCACATGTTTTCGTCACCTGAATTGCGAGATTGAATTTTGGATTTTCGAATCGAACTGGGTCGGGAGGAGTCAGATGTGAAAATTGAAAGCACGGGGATCAGTTATCGCCGTTTTGAACCTCAGGGACCTATTTGAGAACGGGTCAAACCACAAGGGCCCTAGGAGGACTTTTCCCAATCATCACTGTATCTGACATTTATTTTTTTCCTCCCACTCCCTCTCAATCTCTCCTCTCCCTCTTCCTCCTCTCTCTTCTCCAAACCTATCCTCCTCTCTCTTCTCCAAACCTACCGTCCTAGTCTTCGATATCTTTGACGTCCTCTCCGTCTAAACCCTAACCTTCCTCGCGCCACTGAACCTCTCCCTCTTCTCCCTCGATATGCCATTTAGGCATAGGGTTATTCTGGTCTTTTCACCCAAGTAGTGTCATCTTGGTCGCCAAGTAGTGTCGTCTTGCGACGGCGATGGGGAGACATATCACCATCTTCACCACCTCGTGGAAGCCCTCGATTCTTAGTACCAAACCAACCCATTGATCTCCCCTCTCCCGATCCTTACATTATCCCCCGTCCTCCTCACCATACTCTTGTACAGCCTCTCCCCCGGGCCTACTGATCGATCACCGTCCCCTCACCGCGCACAGCATCAGCTCGATTGCCTCCCCCACTCGACCCGCTCCGACCCTCACCCAATTTGCGAACACCATCCTGGAGCCCACCCCACAGACTTTCTTTGAGTTGATGCTAAAGTGGAGGGGCTCCTTGGCTGGCTCCCAGTGGAAGGAGGAGGAGTCCGGCGGGATGACGTCGTCCTAGTGGGTATGCTGGTGGCCGTGTCGGTCGTGGGTGTGGACTACGCCGCCTCGTCCGAACATGTTGCTTTGTCTGGACAGGAAGAAGATCTGCTTCTTGTCGGTGGTGGTGGGTTGTTGACTTTCTTCTTGCTTTTCCATTGGGATTGTTTGGGGGGTTTGGCTGATTGTCGTTGGTACAATTGTTTTGTCGTTTGGCTGCTCAGATTAATTCACTTCTGGCATATGGTGAGATTGAGCCCAATACAGAGAAGAAGAACGGTTGGGAAGGGGGGATTTTTTAAATGGGAATTTATAAAAAATAATTATCAATTCTTAGGGACTAAATTGAAATTTGCCATCTACCAATCAGCGCCAAGATGGCACGCCACCTGGGCGAATTAACCCAGTCATTCAGGTAAGGACCGTATGCTGTCAAAAATGTTAAACTACAGGGACTAAAAAAGAAATTTTAAACCACACGTCCTGAAGGCGAAATCCGTGAAACCAAAGGTAGGTTAAGTGTACTTTTCTCATAATAATAAGGATGTGGGTAAGGTTATGATCCTAAAAGATCATATAGGATTTGGGTTGACTCGTGAGTTTATTTTATTTTAAAAAATATTTATTTCTACAAAACTAAATTGTTATTTGCTTGTTGTCAAGTTGCAAAGCTACACTAAAATGTAAATATAATTAATTTGTTCATTAACATAAAAAATATAAAGAAACCAACAAGAAAAATAAAAATAAATAAAGTTTAGCAAGTTAAGATTAAGAATTTTTAATAATTAATATATATTATTATAATGTTATTTAAAAAAATTGACACGATTCATCGAGGATTTTATAAATTCATCTTTATGCCTTTATTTTCTTAAAATATTAGCTTTTTGCAAAATCAGTATTTAGATCCAATCAAAATTAATAAACCATAAACTTTTCGAATTTAGATCAAGGTTTACTCTGAGGACAAAGATCTAACTGTTTCCTACGGATCTATTTCTGTAAGAAAATCAATAACGTCAAATTTGTACTGAATCTTCAAATCCTCTCTTTATCCAATTGTATTTCACGAATTGAAAACAATAATGTTGGAATTGAATTAAGCCCAAATTGGCCCAAATGTCCAAAGATCAAGTCAAGTGAAAGTATAAATGTCAAATGGTTAAGGAAGTGGAAAAGGGAGTGTCCCACATTGATTTGTGCAAGGGAAAAATTTAAGTTTATAAGTGATTTCTTCCCTTCACATTCCAATTGGTTGACTACTCCCTAGGTTGACTTTTAGTTGACTTCATGTTGACTTTTTGTTGACTGCGAAAGCACCGTCTAAGCACGAGCACGGGCTCGGGACCGAGACCGGACACGGGCTCGAGGCCGAGAGCGGGTGCTTGGGTGCATTGAGGTGCACTTGGCACTTGGCACGCTCGCCACGTCGCCTATGCCCTCCTCACTTCCAATTCATCCCAGCGACACTTACATTGTCTGCTTCTTCTCTTCCCCCGTTCTACATACTAGAAAATCCAAGTCAAGAAAGTTCCGGGTATACGTTCTTGGAAACGCCAGATAGTCGTTGTATTTTGGGGACGATTGTCGTAGCCCGTACGCATTGAAATATACGGAGCAATCTCGTCTTACGGAGAAAGTGTCTAACACTTGCCTCGACTATAGCCCGATCCTAATCAAGTACTCGTATCCGTACAAACAAAAAATAATTATTTCTAAAAAATCTCAAAAAGAAATGAAAAATTATTGAGATTGTAGCATGGAATAGCAACAATAAGTATAGAGAGAACTTCTTGGTGCCAAAGTCAAACATGTCAACCCAAATCAATTAAATTAGCACCACATATTTGATAAAGACTAGTAAAATTTGTATTCAAATTGTTGGTATAGCGCGGTTGATAAAAATTAGTGGACAATATCTCTTCAATTTATAACAAAACAATTAAACTAGCAATTGATCTCTTTCCCACTAATTTAATCCTCTATATTAGCCTTGGTATCTTCACTACTACTCCTTTCTCAGCCTCAACAAATCTCTGAAACCACCCTAAGCATAGGAGGAGCATAGGCTCTATACTATTATTACATTCCGAAAGCGTAGCATTTAGTTGTCTTTATCACGTAACCTCGTATTATAGGTTAGATGGGTGGGTACTTAATGACACAGAAACTTTGGTTAAAGATGCAACGAAGCCGAGAGAATGAGACCCCAGCTCAGTGCAGCGTCAAGCTGGAAAAGAAGTCCCACATCGACCCTCGTTCCATTTCTAGCCATGTCACAAGCAACGACGGACTTCGCAAAGAAGATGGGTCCGGTGACAATGGGAAGAAACTGAAACGGGCAGAAGAGTCTCTGAGACTTATCATGTACTTGAGTTGCTGGGGTCCTTAGCGGGTAGAGCTGAAGGTAATAATTTGGGTGTGAATGTTTTATTTTAAGGTGTGGATCTTATTTGTTTATGTACGTATTTGTAAATGTCTGTATAATTATTGTAAATATGCAGATGAGAGTAGCTGATTCACTAGCCAAGTTAATGAAATATTGTCGGCCATGAATGATCCAGTCTTGTTGTATGCTTTCGGGCAAGCTGAAGAGGGTATATACATATATGGGCGTTTTTGAAAAAGTCAACTAAATGTGGTGCTATCTTGATAATTTACCTCTCTATTCATGTTTTTTGAGATCCTATTCTAATTCTATTCTATTACAAATTATGCTTAAGCCAAGTTTTGAACCTTGGACCTCCACCAACTCAACACCTCCTCATACCACTAGGCTACTAGGCCACGGGTCCTCTCTATTCATGTTATTACTAACCCATCCTGTCAAAAATGACATGGCAATCCACTTAGGAAAAAAAATATCGTTTTTGCAAAAAAAAAAATTCAAGCAACTATTCGGGAAGTGGATCTATGTGCATTAAATTACGGGGTAATCAAGTACACGAATCCGTAACGTCACTAAAATAAAATTTTTCATTTAATGAAACAAATCACCAATTGCATGAACCAATTATAATGACATTAATAGGATGCATCATGCACGGATTGGTGCAGGCCACAGATGAAGACATGAATAACATTGCCATATCTTTTTGTATGGATACAAGTCAACAACGAGAAAAAAGTACAACTAAATTCTAAAAGCTACTGTCACAGAGATGGAAACAAAAAAAAGTTTCAGGCAGGGACATTTCCCGACTCTTGTTCCTCCAGCTCCTTGGCTGCTCTTAGTAGACCCCCCGGTGGTACCATTTAGTTGCAGACCATGCTCCTGCATCTCCTAGAGTAGCTTCTCTTTGCGGTTTTCCAATCCGTCGCTTGTTATACTCGTCAGCATTGGACGTGACGTCGAGGTCGTTCATCTCAGCCAGGAATTCCGAGGCCTTGTCAAACTTTTTGTGCTTGCAATTCCCACGGATTAGCAAGTGGTAGGTAACTGGAGTAAGCTTCGAGTGCCTCTGGTTGGCCATAGACAGGATCCTACAGGCTTCCTTCGTAAGACCGCCCCTGGCGTAGCCACTCGTCTCCATGAGCTTTATTGTCTCGACCGCTGCTTTTATATCGCCTTTCCCGGAGGAGGACCATCCTCAATCATCCTGGAAAGCAGATCCTTTGAAGCTCCAACAATTCTCGTCCTGCACAGACCACGAACTACGAGGGAGAAAAGCTTGATCGCCATTTTCCGGTTCCGCTGAGAGAGGCGATCAAAGCACGCCAGCGGCCAACACCACGGTCTGATTGTCGCAGGAGAGGGGCGAAGCCAACTTGCAGACATCAGAGAAAGGGCAGGTGGTTGGAGCTGTCCCTGGCTCGGACATTAACGGAATGAGCCAGGACCGCCTTGCCGCCTATACAAAGCGAGCGGACAATGTGGCCGAGCTTTGCGGGTGCAACGGGAATTGCTTCGATGTCAAGCATTTCCTGGCAAACAGAGCTGGCCCCGTCGAAGCTGGAGGCTTTGTATAGCCCCACAATGGCCAGGTTACTAGTAGGAGTCCGAATCCGGGACGGATCCCAGCTCTACGATCTTCGCAAAAACATTGAAGACATCGCCCCTCTTATTGCATTTAAATGTTTTGAGCTGTAATACTATTGAAAAAACCTTCCAGTTACCTCCTCCATTAAGGGCAATCTCCTTTACAATAATTAGTAATGGATTTTCTAAATTTCGAGCCATCCCAGAAAGCTTCGACCAGCTATAAAAGGGAACCCAAGTCCCGCACGGCTAGGACCCAAGGGGAAAAAGAATTAGAGACCGAGGACCTCCGCCGACAAGGTGAAATTTGTCCCGCAGCTAACAAACCCTCGTCAACTCTTTTACTAACTTTCGATGGATTTACAAAAATGCAAGTCAACCGCGGTCTACAGTATTTTGTACAAACAACAAATGCCCTCACTCGGCTTCAAGTTCGGCACCAAACTGTTCGAGACGTGCTGCATCGGCTTCAAAATCTCGGACCGCCGCGTGATTAACCGAACCGTCATCCTCACTAGCGTGTATTTGCTTACCTCCGAACCTGCACGACCCACGGCATTTAGTCTACGCTATACAAACATCTCAAGGCAATCCATATTGAGGTGTGATGTGCTTTAACCACACTAAAACTTACCACCGCCCATTCATCAGCTCTATGCATTTTTTAGCATCTTTCCTGTCCTTGAACCTTACCAGGACTACACCTTGCGGATGATTCTCGCACACCTGAATCCACAATCAAGAAGAAAGTGTGAATCAACAATGCTAAATTAAAAACCATAACAAGTGACAAGTATTTTCGTAAGTTTGAAGCCATGGGCAACCCGGTAACAAAAAACTTATAGCATGGAGAAGGATTTCAAGAACCTTGACCGATTCAACTGGGCCGAGCTTGGAACACTCTTCATTCACATCCGTTTCCAGTTCTGAACGCAAAACCTCATCATCCTGTGCATAAAGCAAATTGAATAGACGTCAAGAATCAGCAATATCCTTCAAGAAGAAAAGTATGATCATTGTATTGAACAGAAAAATCAGCAATCGTCCAGATCCTTAAGATGTTTAACTTACCCTGATTTCAGCTGAAGTGAACATATGGCGTAGGACGACAGTAGCAGGAATTAACAACTTGGCATCATCGCGGCCACCTAAGCCACACATGCAGCAATACAAGTTGTCAGCCTATTAAAAGAATATTGGTCGAAATGCTTCGATAGTAGAAGGGATCCGGATGGATAAGCAACATAAATGACGTAGATTTCCACCTCATTTATTAGCCGAAATTATGAAAGCCTTACAATGGCAGGAAGTTGGGTCCAAGCAAGAAACCTACCCCATCCAAGTATTTTATCCTCGACCTTTTTGAGCTTCTTTTTCTTCTTATTGTCTACTTGCTTTGGTATAAATCTCTCCCCTGCATAAGCATTAGCATATGATAAACACATCATAGCATTATCCAAGATAATTTCAGGCAGCCAATAAAGGGGATTACATGGCCGACTGTAGCTCCAGGTCACATGTTACCTTTTTGCTCAAACTTGGCTCGGCTGACAGACATGGGAACCGATCCACCAGGACGAAAAGGTGCTCCGTCTAAAATTTGGAGGGCCAGATCAACAGACGGTTCCTACACAAGTAAGATAGGCATAATGTTTCAAGAACCTCCATCCAAGTGTACCCGGCACCGAGAACCATGAAAAGGAAATTACCTTCAAGTAAGTGACCAGTGCATCTCCTTTCACTTTGCCTGTTGCTTTGTCAAAATATATCTTTATGCGAGGCTTTTTCGTTTCAGGATCCTACAAGAATGAACTAGCAAATTAGATGGGCCATTCTCAGAGACTTCATGGTGTGCAATTATGTGTTAGAAATCACACTGAGTACTCGCTAAAAACTGGAATGTGCACTCAACAAAAAGAGAAGGCCCGCGTACAAATTCTTCGCCTAAAATTTTATAACTATGACTTAAATCAAGAGAACAGTAAACAAAAACCATTTATGCAGACCTGCCAGTTAGATTAAGAAAATCGAGAAATGAAGCAAAAACCAGCATACCTCCTTAATGATCCCACATTTGGAGAAGACCTCCACAACCTGTAAACATGTCCAACATTAGTTTGAGGAATGAAGCATTTCATGTGATTAGTAACAAAGGTAACCAGTCACCTCATCGATTGTGACATCCTCAGGCAATCCAGTAACATAAACATGTGTGTTAACTTTCAACTCGAACCAACTATCGGGAGCCTTGTTGGGTTCCTGCACATGGAAAAGATGCTGCATTCAAAATCTTGAAAAGTGTGGGCTCCTCCACTTTTTATGAAGTTATGTTGTAAAGAGACTAATTTATCAACTCGATAAAGTTCGATTAAACTGAACAATGAATATTCCAGCCATGAACGATACAACTAGAAGCAGAATTCCCCCACCAAGTGTTGCAAGAAAAAGAAGGGAACAGAAAAAAAAGAAACCTTCTTCTCTGGTTCTTTATCCTTGGTAGATGAAGGTTCCTTGTCCGGCAATTTCCGCTTGTTACTATGATTTGATTCCAATGGTTCATGATCAGCACTGTTAACTTCTTCAATGACAGACAGGTCAGAAGCACTCAGGGTTGGAAACACTTCCTCATCTTTCAAGAAGGTCATGTCTTCTGGTCTGTAATCCCCGCCTAAGCTTGGGGTGGTATCCTCCTAAAGAAGGGCATCCAGTCAAGTAGAGATGAAGTAAACAAGACGAGTCGCTAAGCCAAGGACCAACTAACCAAATCCCCAAACATCAATATGAAAATGAGAAAAATTCATAAGATATATTATGAGGGAAAGCTGTGGAAGCGGGAGTCGCTGTCAAAATTCTAATGCAGTATGTAATGCATCGATGGGGCATTACACATCGTTCAACTTTCTCGAGCTGCACAAACGTCAAATTTCCATATCCTACGGCAATGTGTAGTCGGATCTTCCACACTTATAAAACAGCCGAACACACTAGCAACTACTTCCGATGTGGGATTCTTTCCAACAGGACGTGAATGTGAAATCAAAAACTTAGTTTTGACAGCGAAATGAAACCTGAGGGACCCAAACTCGGAGGGAAGAATCCCACTTGTAGGTAGTCCCGTCATCATCGGTGAACTGCTCCTCGCCTTCGGGCGGGGACTGAGGCGGAGGAGGTTCGTCAGGCCGGGACTCAGGAACTTCGCTCTGCCACTTGCGAAACTCCTCATCCTCATCGGCAGCAGCAGCTGGGCCTGGTGGGAGGAAGTCCGGGATGGAGGAGAGCGGCTGCCACTCGCCTCGGCCCTGGGCCCACGCAAGCGTGCTCGCCGCCACAAACCCGTTCGCCAAGTGTCCGCGGAGCTCGGAGAATGTGTAGGGCCCGATTTGCTGGTTGTCGTCCCCCAGAATGTACCACCACCCCACCGACCCCTCTTCTGCATTTATTTTATTATTAGCGTGATCATCATTTAATTAATAATTTAATTACAAGAGAGAGAGAGAGAGAGACCCACCGGAGGAGGAGGATAAGCCCCGGCCACCGTCTTCTTGGGACGACGACATCGCGGAAGAGATGGGGGAGAAATTACAAGGGGAAGAATTTGCAGTTAATTTTAGGTTTTAGGGCTAGATGACTAGATGTTTCTTCTGGGCCGACGCGAGGAAGAAAAAGCCCATTAAGGGCCCAATGGGCTTCCTCTTTTAGCAGTTGGGTCCTCGAACGGTCTCAAATTTTCGAATTTTAATTAAGATCGGTCACTTTGATCTGAATTGGGAACATTCATTCATTCACTTTGTACATAATCTGTCGTCCTTGGGATCGTAAATGGATGAGCCAATGCAAGTGTGGAAGAATAGAAAGGAGTTCGACTTTAAGTTTTTTTTGGGAGAATTCGAATCCTACTAACACGTCAAGAACCAAAAATTTAGTTCAACCCACCTAAATTTACATATTGACAAATCGTCCTCGTCTTCCTTCCTTCAGAAAGATCAAAACATAATGCGAATGGCACGCATCGGTCTCGGAGCGCGGCGCCGGCTCCAGCGGATCTCTCCGCATGTCCTCCTCCTAACCCGTCCAACGACGACCTCAAGGGCTGGCTCTGGCCTTTCCAAGTCTAATCGGGCAGCACCGAGCTCAGACGAACTTGTTGAAAGGTGTAATTGGAGAGTCTGATGCGGAGAAGAAAAAGAATTCTCCGATAATTGAATGTTTACATCTGTAGCATTTACATTTATAATACAAGAAAAGAAACTAACGAGCTAAATTGTTGGAGCACTAAATAGTAAACATCTGATTGTGGGAAGCAAGTTGGTTTGCAGGGATCCAACTGTATATTTCAGCCTTCTTTGTCCAGTTAGTTAGCTATGGTGTTGGCTATTTTTCCTACCAGTAAAAAGTAAACATCTCCATCACGACTGTCAGAATTGATGAGCTGTAGTAGAATGCGGAAAATTGTCCGAATTTTTAAACTCAATTTGGATTACAGCAGCAGAAGTTCTATAGTAAACCAATGTAGTCATCGGTACAAGGAAAACAGCATCGCCTACTACTTAGGACAATGCACACAAAAAAAATATACTGCATTATGCAAGAAGTCTCGTGTTCGAAGCCAGTTTGCGGTTACATTATTAGACTGCGGTCTTAGAGTTTCAACTGTCTGCCAAAAACCCAGCTGAATGGTGCAACAGAAGAAGCCTTCTTGGCCCTTCCCATGGCTCTCTCTTCCAGCCTTCTGATTCTAGACGGCAATCCGCACACGAAATCCTGGGCCTTTCGCCCCTCGCCCGAAAGACCGCTCAGATTCTCTATCTCCCATCTCCCCACCAGAAACTCCAGTATGTCGGCGTAGTCTTTGGCCGTGTACACCCCAATCCGTTGTGCAACCGCCGAGTAATTATCGAACAGTTCCTCGTCCTCCCCGTCAAACATCAAGTGGGCTGGCATGGAAATCTTCTTCCTCATCATATCAGCTAGAGCTAAGACGGTCCCGTCAGGGTCGATCTCAAATAGTTTCTCCACGATCTTCGTATAAGCAGTTTCGTGGCGTTTCTCGTCTGCAGCAATGATGCCACATATCTGTGCCAGCTTCAAGTCCCCGTGTTCCTTGGCCAACCTTGCCGTGTTTCCGTGAGAGATAAATGTTGCCCTCTCCTGGAACGAAGTGTAGATGAAACCAAGATATGGGTTGTTCTCCGTCTTTGGATCCTACAAAGTCCGGCATTCCAAGAGAAACAGAAGGTTAGACAATCAGAAGACAGAGCCAAGGAGATATTGGATGGTCTTGTTAAGAATCTTCGTAACCAACCCAAAACATTAAGGCAACGGGTTGGCAAATTTTCTTCCAAGTTCCAACACATAAATTAGCATACCACTCTTGCGCTAAGCGATGTGATCTTCTCTTCTCGATCTACTTGATATCAATTCGAGCATTAGCAATTAACATAAGAGGATCAGCAAATAGACTGACCATTCCAGAGCCAATGAGATATTGGATGGTCTTCTCGATCTGCTTCATATCGACACGGCCAGTGAGGTAGAGATACTTGTTGAGGAGGTCACCGTGACGGTTCTCTTCGGCAGTCCAAGCCCTGGTCCAAATGGCCCAAGGAGTGAGGCTGGCACCGGTCTCATCGCGTGCCCCGTCGAGGGTGTTGAGCATGGTCTGGTATGTAGGGAGGGCCTCCTCAGTGATCATGTCCCCAACGAGGACGACAAAGTAATCATCAGGAAGCTCGTTGGCGCGCAGCCTGAGGTCCCTGACCTGGTCGTAGAAATCATCCGAGCCGGCGAAGGGGAGGAAGTCCTGGGGTTGCCAGCATTTCTCGACGGGCTTGAGGAGCGGGAGGAGGTTGTCGGTGGCCCAACTGTCCAAGGATTTGAAGATGTGGAGCTTTTCTGGGGACATGGAGTGGGTTACTTGGAGATGAACCTCCCTCGGAGGGGCCACCGCCGCCGCCTCTCTGATGATGAGACAAACACCAATCAAGTTAACCACACACAATAATATGCATAAGTTGTTCTAACTTGACCAGGTCGAGTCCTTGCAAACGAAACAATGTTAAATACTTGTCGGAAGAATTTTGACATATTTCAGAAATTCTATCCGATTCGAATTTGGATTACTCTCGTCTAAATACCAAGTTTAAGGACCTACCTGGTGGAAGCCATGGTGATAGAGAGAGTGGTCCTCCTCCTCCTACTCGAATTGCCAAGGACGGAGGAGGAGAAAAGGCATGGTGGGTGGATTAGCTTCACCTTCATCTTCAACTTCAACTTCAACTTCAACTTCAATTTCGAACAGATCAAATCAGCAGTGGATCTGATCTCTCTTTCTATGATTATGTAATGTTATTCTACAGATCGAGTTGAAAACTTGGCTCCTTTTATTTTTCTAGCCTATATTTGTGGAATGATACGATCGAGGCGCCAAGTGTATTTTTCTTCATGGATCCAACTAACCCCCCCTATATTTATTACACTTGGGTATCTTTTGCCCACCAAGTTTTATTTAATACGATCATTTTTTTTTTTTGAGCTGAACGATCAAGATTCATCTGCTATGCATTTTGGAGATATACTATGTGGTATTATCAATACCATTAGTTTAGCCATACTTTGTGGACTTTTGTCGAGAAATATAATACTTTATTTATTAAAAAAACATTTTTGATGCAGTCTATTACAACTAAAAATTCAATATGATTCGATTTAAATATTAAATGTACGTGCTATATTTTGGGGGAAAATTTTTAGGGAAAATTAGGCTAAGACTCATGTACTTTAGGGATTCAACCATTTTAGTCCCTACTGTTTCAAAACTATTCTTTTAATCCCTACTATACAAAATAACATAGACGTTTAGTCCCTAGTGGGTCAACCGCTGATGTCAGCAGTCAACATAAATTTTTTTAAGACCATTATACCCTTCTTTTAAATCTAACCCAACCCAATTCGACCCAACCGACCCAACCAAACTCAACTTTGTTATTCCGACCACCGCCTCCTCGACCCGGCCACCGCAAACATCTCACATTTCGATGTCTACTCGGCCTGTGATAGCACCCTCTACCCGTACCTCTATGTCTCCACCCTCCTCTCCTTCTCGGACCACCACCACGACGCCTCCATTCCTAACTTCATCTCCCAGACCATGAACCTCATCATTGACCAAGTCAAAGCCTCCTCTCACAACTGCACCGGCTTCAAGCGCCAGCATAGGGCCCTTGACCCAATCGAGAGGCAAGCCCTAACCGACTGCATCGACCTCTTCAACTACACCGTCTCCTAGTTCAAGTTCGCCCTCGTCGACCTCTCTGGTGACTGGCCAAGCACTTCCACGAGCTCCGGGTACGGTGAGGTGCGAGGCAGGTTCCCTACATGGGTCTCTAATCGTGACCGGATGCATCCTCGACAACCTCAAGTCTATCTCTCTCTATCCATCCGGATCTACCAGGTTGGTCGCGGATGAGCACGAAGACGAGGACGAGGACATAGTCGGAGACTGTGAAATTGGGTTCTGGGGAGCCGCGGTTGGGGCGATTAAGTTGAGTGGTTCGGACCACTTGCTTCCGCGGATAAGAGAACGCAGGGGATGTAGCCGGTCCCGTCGTCGGCCGCGAACTTGAGGAACCTATCGGGAGCGACGTGCCGGGTGAAGGACGCCGGGGTCTGGGAAAGGAGATCGGAGGAAACCAAACAACACACACAAAACCCTTTCTTCCTCGACGGTTTCCCTCTTCCCTCTCTTCTGCTAACCGTTTCCGATGGAAGAAGAGGACAAACCTCTCTCCCAAACTAAACAATCCACCGATAAGCTAAAGCTTGATTACGGATATTCTAATTTATTCACTTCTCTTTCACTCATATTATCCGATTTGATTTGACTGTTTGGGATGACAATTTTTTTATTTATTTTTTTAAAGAAAGGATGGTGACGGAGAAGGACGGCCGGAGAGGTTCACTTGGGAAGTTGGGTCGGTCGGTGATGGAGAAGGACGGCTGGTTGGGTCAGTGAAGTCAGGTCGAGTCATTTACGGGCAGTTGGGTCGGATTAAGTCGGGTTGGGTTAGGTTTAAAAGAAGGGTATAATGGTCTTGAAAAAATTTATGTTGAGTGCAGACATCAGCAGTTGACCCGCTAGGGACTAAACGTCTATGTTATTTTGTATAGTGGGGATTGAAAGAGTAGTTTTGAAACAGTAGGGACTAAAATAGTTGAATCCCCAAAGTACAGGAACCTTAACCTAATTTTCCCAAATTTTTAACACGAATCAACAACTCAGATAAATTGAGCCAGAGATTCATATATTGTTAAAAATTTGCAAGTCAGATTACCATGTTGATTATTAGTTGGTGCATTTGCTGCAGCGTTTTTAACGCAACAACCAGTAGGAGTCGTTGAGCGTTTCCTGAAAAATGCTTTGCCTATCGTAACGCAATCTAACTAATAGGTAAGGAGGTTACTCGATTAGGAATCCATCCAATTAGTTTAAAAAAAATAAGGTTAAAAAGAAAATAGGGAAGGAGGCTAAATAATAACATTTCATGTTTATTCATTCCTTTTACATATAAAAAAGAGAGTAAAGAAGACACTTTGTTAATGCAAAAGTCAAACACGTCATGTTGACCAGCAGTGTGTCTAATTACAAAACCACATTAGCCAGCTACTCAAAAATTCATCCAACCCTAGACCCACAGCAGACACTTGCATATTTGTCCATCCCTATGGTTGTGTAGTGGTAAACGAGCAGACCTGCCTTTCTGCACAACTTGGCTTCAGAGCCGGCTCGTCCTGCTCCTCCGTCCATGTCTCCTCCCTCCGACTGAGGTTATCAATCGGAGGCAAGCATCTCTTCTTGAAAAATGTAGATATGTTCTGCACCACCTGCCGCCGCCGTTTATCTGTTTACCAAGCACAATTCATATTATTAGAGCCAATTCAATTCAATCCCGTGCACAACATTTCTTTACCAAATCATCACCTGGTGTCAAAGCCGGCATACCGACCTCTTCCAGTATTTCTTTCTTCACCTGCAATCACAGTCCAACACAACCAATGAGGAACTCGCCCTTCGAAAGCGAGTTTGAGCAAATCCAAGTATAACCCTTTTTTCCACTTGTAAGAATACCCTTACTAAATTGGATGTCAAGAAAACAGACCTGCCAACGATTATCCACATATTCTGATATCTGACGAACTTTGTTTCTTAATTGGGTCTTGGACACTGCAGGAAACTTCTGTTGCAAGGATTCAACCATCTTATGTATGCTCTGAGGACACAATTGGATGGCAGATACCTGATGGTGGGACGAGATTTAATTGGGCGGTTTTTTGCAGTTAAAAAGGATGAATTGATATGAAACCACATGAATAAAAAAAAACTGATACAGAAAAAGAACATTTCAAACTTACAACTGTAGGCATGTCCAGCTCTTGGATGATTAGTGAAGTAGAGTCTGGTGGCGTACAAGAATTGTTGTTACATACACCCGCATCTTCATCTTCGGCTTGATTATTGCACACTACTATGGGCAACAGCGGTTCACCCGGGAAAGCACAAATACTAAGGGCTTGCAAACACTTCCTCTCCAACTTCAAAGCAGATGTCAAATCTTCAGGGGCTAATAAAGGTGACTTTTCCTGCATAAGATTTGATATGATCAGCGGCTGGTTCTTCTTAAGGACACTCTCTGTCAATTTGCTCAGATACTTCTGTTGGCTAAGTAAAGTCCGAAACTCCTCGCTCTGAATGTCCTCCTTGCAACTAGGCGAACTTTTGAACTCACTGGCAGCAGCATCTATCTCCATTCTGTCAACTTGTACTCCCTGAATGAATAAGGCAGCGGGGGTTGAAGAAAGAGTTAGCAAACTCATGAATCAGATAAACCAAGTCCAATGCAAGTCTCCGATCTCTTGTCTAGAAAGTATATCAACAGAGACAAAAGTCAATCACGAGATGACTAGGAATGATATGGAACACAAGAGA
Organism: Hypericum perforatum; assembly: GCA_012979155.1. Lineage (NCBI taxonomy): Eukaryota > Viridiplantae > Streptophyta > Magnoliopsida > Malpighiales > Hypericaceae > Hypericum > Hypericum perforatum. The sequence continues at coordinate 40,147 of SOPF01029025.1, read as the reverse complement.
CTTGCCTCATTCTCTGACAGATAGCCATCTGGTACAAAGAAACCATCTTCACTCTCTTCCTCATCAGCTTTTGAACATCCCTGGTCTAGACTTTCTTCTTCTTCATCCTTGTCACATTCAGACAGGCTTTCCCCCGGATCTTCCTGCAGAACCAGAGAGTCCACAATTTAATCATGCTTAAACAGAGATTATGAATCGTCAAGGTAAACTTGGACGCTACCTCTTCCCACTCTTCATCGCTGTCAACATCATAATCCAAGTTTGGATCCTTCCTCAACGGATGGCGAGGTCCAACAACGGAGCTGAAGAATAATACCAAAAATGTGTTAGGCAGGATCTTTATCTGTGCATATTTTAGGAAAGATCTTCATTTATGGGAAACTTCTTGAAGTGAATCAAAAGTTACCTTTTATTTGGCCAAATACCATAAAAAGCAGGTCTGTTGCTCTTATCAAACTGCAACAACTGCATCTTCTTTCTGCATGCTCTGACCCCAGGAGAAGAAACATCTTGCCCGTCAATGCAAGTTCTCTCACAAGGACTCTGACCTCCCCAGCCACCAACGAGGGTCTCTGAAGCTAAATCATCGTCCTGAGTCAGTTCCCTAGCAGCTGTCAACTTTATTTCCTTAATAGGTTCAGACTTGGGCTTTCGTCGTATGCTCCAATGCTGCTCCCGTTTCGAACGATCAAGATGATGCCAAGAAGATAAATGGGACCTACAAATCAGATACATCCTAGCCATCAAATTGCGCTACAGGTAAAAGCAAGATAATAACTGGAGCAAACGGCAAGCTAATATCGACTAGGAAAAAGAGGTGGGATCAAGGAATATACTTGCGGATATCGTCAATTGCAATGTCATCTCCACATAAGAGAGTGTGGTCCATCAACTGCGTAACTGCGTCACGCATCTCTTCATTCGGCTTAGGTAGTGAATCGGGAGTGGTTCCCTCATCTGAAACTCGAACATCTTGGCAAGGGGACTTAATTTTGGATTTTTTAAGAAACCTTTCCATGATTGAAGCTTGCTTCTTGACAGCAAGCTGCTTTTTCAATTCAGCTTCTTCCTTCTCTCGACGTCTTTGTTCTTTCTCAGCTTCCTCTTGCTGCTTCCGCGCCAGTTTGCGCATTTCCAACTCTTCCTTCTCACGGCGCTTTTCATCCTTCTCAACTTCCTCCTGCAACCGCTTTTGCTCCTTCTCCTGACCAACACGTAAAATACAAAACTTAAAACTACAGAGCAGTAAGCAGCCTTGAAGAAAAGTATGGCAATGACGGTGCAATTAATGTTTCATCCAGTGAAGAAATTAAGAGAACGTAATAAAATATAAAATATCATTAACATACGGTGCAACTAATGGTATGCAAATGGCACGCCACAAAGTAGAATTATAAAGATAGAGAAATGATAATGCCACATACATGTTGCCTCCTTTCCTTCTGGAGTTCCAGCTCCATCCTCTTCTTCTCCCTTTCAACTTGTTTAATGTTCTTTTCAAGTTCCTGGGTGAGCGATTTCTCTTCTTGTGCCACTGTATTATCATTGCTGCTGCATTACACTCCAGCCTTAGATGAGAGGGCACAACACACTAACCGCATAAGCAAAATGGGAGGGGATAATTACAGAATACGTACCTGGGTGTTGTGAGCCTCTGCAGCATGCCATCGACCAGCAACCGAATATCTGCTTCCGCCAACACTTTGCCAAGCTTATCAGATGCACGGACTACATCATTCTCGAAACGGGAATCAAGCTCCAACTTCTGCAACGCGTCTATCAGTGCTGGAGAAGGAGAAATGAGTGAGCCAAACTAATGGGAGGAGTAATGCACATAGCTGAAAAGGAAGCTCGAACAAAGAAGAAACCACTCACACAAAGAGCACAACACTTAAATGGTTCCAGCACACAAAGATTTGACCAAAAAGAAAGCATTCAATTCAAATCACATGTGGCATTCACACTTCCAAAGACGGCAACAAAATTAAGCAATTTTTTACATCCAGGCAGTGATAAATTAATACCAGAAACAGCAGTGATGCGGTCGTGAATCTTCTTGCGACAAGTGCGGCGAACCCCAACAACAGCACGCAGCAGCTTGGGCAGCAACTTGACATCTCTCGCCTGATTCAGGTACACAAAAGCTTCCAATTAATTACTTCAGCTGGAACAACCGTTACAATCTCCGTAACGCGCAATATAGAAATCAACCCGCTCTGACACCAAGTTCAAAACTTGCCCCTCACTATAGCACTAAGCGATACGGGATTCTCAACAACAACAATTAGTATAAGAGCAATAGGGAGAAATGAGAGTGAGTACCTCCCAGCACCAGAGAGCGGTTGGGGAGGTGTCCTCCAGGAGGTCGGCGTCGGGGTGGGGGAGGCCGTAGCAGACCCTGTGGCCAACCGAGAGGACGGCAGTCCTGACGAGGGGCGGGGAGGCGGATTCCGCCACGTGTCGGACAATGAGGGCGACCAGCTGGGTGAGGGGTAGAGCGCTGCCCTCCATCAGCAACCCCACCGCCTCTTCCAACTTCTTCTTCTTCTTCTTCTTCTTGTCCCACGTGGCGGGTTCCGAGGAGTTGTCGAGGGTAGCGGCGGTTACCTCAGTGAAATACCCGAAAAGCCCCTCCATCTCCTTGTTGAGCTGTTCGATCCTCTCCCTTCTATCATCCTTCCCTGATAGCTTCAGATCCCTCAGCCCTAAACCGCCTCGCTTCCTCTTCGAGCAGTGGGACCCACCACGCTCCTCCTTCTTCGAATTTACGGTTATACCTTCTCCTTCCATGTCAGATTTTTTTTTTTTTAGGTTAAAAAAATTGGGGAAATGTTCTAATTGCTTCTTCTCTCTCGCGAGATAAAAGCGGTGGAAGAGCCGCGAAATGTTCCCTCCAAAATTACGGAAAGTCGTTTTTGGAAATTTTTTTTTTTTCTTCTTCGTTTTCCCGCGTCTTTTTGGGCTCCGCTTTGCTCCGACCTGTCGTCCACTCCGCCGACTACCCAGTTCCCAGTATATAAAAAAGACGTCGTAATATTAACGCAATATCAATTCTATATCCGGTGGAGACCTTTCTATTAATAAAGTTCAATTCATAATCATATGTGATCCGGTCCATAGTTTATATATATATATATATATTTATTTTTTTATTTTTTTTACTGTGAGAAAAAAATTACTTAAAATAGTTATTAAGGCGGTACATTCTATTGAGATATTTTGAAAAAAATAGACGTTCACTAGTAACACTGATAGACAATTGCAAAGATGACATATGATTCATTTCTACTCCAATAACACAAACAAAAAAATACGTATTTTTTCACTTTGAATCGGGTAGTACAAATAATTTTGTTATTTTCGGAGTGTATTGTAATTGATCATAATTTTTTTAAGGAAAAGTCCATCTAGGGTCCCTGTAGTTTAACCCGTTCTCAGATAGGTCCTTGTGGTTTAAAACGGCGATACCCGGTCCCCGTGCTTCTAATTTTCACATCTGAGTCCAATTGATCTAGTTCGATTTATTTTTGTTTATTTTGGTCCGATCAAATTTGGCATTTTCAATGGCGATTGTCGACTCCAGTTGTCTCCCCGAAGTGTTCGCGATGCGTGCATACCAGTTTCACATGTTTTTGTCACTAGAATCGTAAGATCGAGTTTTGGATTTTCGAATCGAACCAGATCGGATGGACTCAGATATGAAATTTGGAAGCACGGGGATCGGGTATTGCCGTTTTAAACCACATGGACCTATGTGGGAACGTATCAAACCTCAGGGGCCCTGAGTGGATCTTTTCCTTTTTTTAGTCGATGTAACATTTGGAGTCTTTTTTGATAAAATAAAATTGTTCCAAATATTTCAGTACTTATGGGTCCCGTAATTGCCCTTGAGATATAATGACTATAGTTTGAAGTTCGCAACACAATAGTAGTCGAAGCTTTGGGAAATCGTTAGACACTCGAAACTTTCTTTAAGAGAACAACTAATGTTAATAAATACTTATTCAATGAGTTATGAGATGACAAATTGACAAGTGAAATCTCTTATTTTATAAATTCTCAAAAGCCATATAAAACAAGTCTGAAAAGTCGTAAGTAATTCAAATTCAAAGATTATTTCCAAACTATTTATGTCTCGCATTTTTTCATTTAAATATTAACTATGCATGCCTCTTAGTTTTGTACCAATTAATGTATTATTTAGTACTAAACACCAAATACAAATATGACAACTGCTGCAGATTAAAATCTCTGCAAAGGCATCTTATTACATAATAAAAGTCTATTCGCCAACAATAAAGATTATTCAAAACCAACACAAATCTTTAAATAAAACCATGTTCGAAATAAATGTAAATAAACTTATAATAAATACATATTGCTATCTTGAACTCTCAAACTCAATCAATTCTCGTCATATCTGAAATAAAATACATATTTTGATGAGTTTATGTAATTCAGTAAATCGAAAATACATATTTTGGTGGTGAGACCAATTTGGTCATTGAGTTATGTAAACCAAAAATATGCATTTTGGTAGTATGTCTAAACTGAATTACATAAATTTTACAAAATACATATTTTGTTTCAAATATGACATGTTAAATTTGAGAACTAAGGACAAGGAAGATACATCATTCTAAGTTTATTTGCATTTAATTTAGACATGGTTTTATTCAAAGACTTGTTTTGATTTTGAATAATCTTTATTGTTAAAAAATACATTTTAATTATGTGATAAGATGTCTAGCGGAGATTTTAATCTTAGGGAGTAGTTATGTTTTTATTTTTAGGGCGTACAACACCAACCCAACAATTTCTAGATTTATAACCAAGGCATGCGTTCAGTAACCAGCTAGCGGGTGACGCGGCCGCCGGTGCCGGACTCGCGCTGGCAGTTGAAGTACACGGCGGAGACGGGAAGGCCGAGGTTGTAGAGCTCGGCGAACTCGCGGGTGTTGAAGTTCTGGCGCCACCCGGGTGCATACACCGTCTGCCTCCCGAGCTGCTGGAACAGCACAAACACGAAACGGTGAATCCCCACCGTCGGCCGCGGGCTCTCGTACGGCACCACCTCCTGCCCGTACTCCGCTCCCGTTGTCGCTGGTATATCCGTCACCAACCTACAACAATGTCCAATATTAACCACCGTCACGACTTATTCACTTATTCTATATTTTGACCTTGTTGAGTCGCTCTAACTCTGTTGACAAATACAACCTTAATTTATACTAAACTTTATATTTTGTCAGAATTGAAGCTATGAACTTCTATCAAATTATTCAATTTGGGCAAGATTTTTTTTATATATAATTAAAACTCTATTGGGTGTACGTACACATTATAACAAATTTTTAGTTGGAGTATAAAATGTAGTTAAAAAAGGTATAACATGTTAAAATGTTCATGAACCACGTTAGTGTATATAAAAGGAAATGCGTGTCTCTATTTGCTTTCTCTTATTGCTATATCGGGAGAAACCTAGAGAACACTCCTGCAGAAAAGAGAAGATATGTAGAGGAGACGTGACAAGATAGGTAATTTTGTTGCGTTGGTGTAGTAAAGCAAAAAACTTAGCACCCAAAAATTAAGGCATGGGGTGGTGTTGTGTTTGGTTTGAAACAGAAGAGAAGATGATGAAGGGATAACTAACCAATGCAAGTATTCGCGCATGTTGGGATCGCTGGGACTGGGAGCGTCGGGGTCGACCATGAGAAGGGTGTAGAAGGTCCTCAGATCATGGCCACCGATTTGGACGCGGGGTTGGGTGATCACCTGGGAAGGTTTGAGGTCGCATCCGTTGTGAACTTCTCTTGAGTTGAGGAAGATGACCCTTAGTGAGATGGACCTCGTGAATGGATCCAACACATCTCCTATCACTCTCCCCACCACCAGCGGATCCCTGTCCCTTCTCATTGACTCCTCCTTTGTTGTTGTCGTTGGAGAATGTCTTATTACTAAGCCTATGCAAGTACGTACCCTAAGATATCTACTGGGGTATGTGTGTGTGTGTGTGTGACGGCTCATACATACAATATATATGTATATATAAAAAATTCGCATGAGTTGTTTTTTTTGCTTTTCTCATGGGAGTGGGGTGGTCGGCGCTAGTCACTCTAGAATCTATTATTCCTATATCATGTTTGTGTGCTTTAACAAAAAGAAAAAAATTTAAAAAATATAATCCACTAATTTTTAAAACAAATTACCAACTATCGGAACCAACATCAACAATCAAAATAACGAAGCATGGTAAGTCAGAATCACATGGCCCACGGGTATCTCTAAATATAATAAAACCAGTCCCCTCATCTAATAATAAGATATCTATGACCACTTGCCCTTTGATTATATTCACATGCACCATTCACCGAGCAACTTTTAGAGGTATATTTAAGAAGAATAAAGAAGTGGACTCTTCCTCAACTGGAGTATTAAGAAGATCAATCCTTTGAGCAGCAAGTTGCTCGGCTTTCTAACCATGCAATTATTTTTTAATATAAATTACTCATTAAAAAAAAACAGTTCTTTTGAGTATATTAAAAAGAAGCGAAAATATGAAATAAAGGTAAGAGTTATTGAAAACTGTTACGTGTAAGTATATACGTTCAACATGTTGCGCCACGTAAAGTTGGTGATAAAATGCAAAGACCACTAAATTCTAGGATGGAGATGGTGCCTTAATTACGTACGAAGCTCTGTTTATGTAGAAAGGTATGAAACTCAATTGGAGGAGACAGAATTCCTTGGGCAGATATTCGCTCGCCTAATTATTCAAATTATTTATTATGATTAGAGAACACAAAAAGGTATGTATTCTCTTCTGACCTATCGTTCCACGTTGTCCAAGTATTTCCGGCTAAATATCTGTCTGACCTATCGTTCCACGTCGTCCAAGTATTTCCGGCTAAATCTAAATATCTGAAACCACCATTGACGGTGGGGGCTACAAAAGCAATCGAACCTTCCCAAAATGGTTGTGAACCAGATTCGAATCCTGTAAAGTCGTATCCAGGAAGGTCACGGTGTTCAGGGGAAGAGTAATATTGCCAAAAGAGAGAAGAAAAAAAATGGTAGGATAGTGCATGTGGGGATCCAAAGGAGAGGAGACCAAGAAATTTTTGACACGTGTGTCACTTCTTGATTTTTTTAAATAGGGCCTAACTCATGTTTTTCTTAAAAAAATTTCCACACATCCATTTGTTATTATAACTAGATAATTTATTATTATATGTAGTTTTAAATATTATAAAAAAATTTACCATTCAATGTAATTGTGTAAACTATTTGATATAACCGAGTACATACTTGATATAGTTGAGCAAATTATTTAATATCACCGATTAGACTATTTGAACACATGTTTTATAAATTAATTAATTAATTAATACTACATGCTATTTGATATAACTAGATAAATTATTTGTTATAAATATATATATTATTTGATATAATCGAGTAAATTATTTGATATAACTACATAAACTATTTAATATAGAATAATCAAATATATGTTATATTAAATTTATCTAAAATAATTATAATTTATAATATCAAACTAATTATTTAAATATATCATTTGATATAATCAGATAAACTATTTGATTAACAGTGCAAATCATTATATCATATTACTACAAACTATTTGATCATATAGAACAAATAATTTAATCATGAATAATAACTCATTTTATAGTGAACAAATTATTTTATGATAATAGTACAAATTATTCAATCATATTAAAATAAACTATTCAATCATAATAAAAGAAATATTTTGATCATGAATAACAACCCATTTTATTGTAAAAAGAAAAAATATTTGATATAACATGGTAAACTATTCGATATAATAGAACAAACTATTTAATATAATTAGTTAAACTATTTGATAAAATCAAATAAACTATTTAATATAACTAAGTAAATTATTTTAGATAATCAGATAAACTATCTAAACATATGTTACTAAATTTATTTAAAAATCATAATTAATATTATTAAATTAATTATTTTATCTTATCGTGTACATCTTTTGTGAATAAAATATACCACAATTAAATATATTTAATTAATTAGGGTTCATTTTCACCAAAATGCATCGTCTCCCTCTTCTAAAGTGGAATCGTCTTTTCTTCCTCGAAGCACCTCACTCTAGATGCTTAATTGTAACCAAATCAATGTCAAATACAACGAATAAAATCAATTTTACCACTTTCTTCAATTAATTGACAACTATCTAGTATAACACAATATACATTTGGTTTCCACCCTCATCCTACACAACCCCAATTCCAGAAAGATTTGGTCCCGCTTTGTAATTGAGGCTTATCTTCAAAAAGTCTAAAGAAAATCATTTATCTACACCAATTTCTTGTTAGTAGGATAATTCTTGGATAAGATAAGTTACAAATCTTACCTTGTTTATAAGAGCTCGGTGATTCAATTTTTATTATTTGTAAAAATAAAAAATAAAACCCAAACCAACTAAAGTACCAAAATTTAGGTCCAAATAACTAAATTAAAAATTAACAAAAACAAATATCCCTTATCTTCTCTTCTCTTCTCTTCTATTCCGTTCTCTTCTCTTCCCCCGTCTGTCCCTCTCTCGTAATGTTTGAATTATGCGTCAACCATGGACCACCATTAACCTACATATCGCAACACGCACATATATATAATATATTCATGCATGGCATTGACCATCTGGGCCCTCTACTATATTTTACATCACCATGAAACCAGCAAATCGTGTTACATTCATAGATTATTCTGCCCACCAAAAAATATAAGAATCATTGGTGATGATTGGTTATAAATAAAAACAAAAATCATGACGTCACTCTTCAATTTGTTTGACGATTAGGCTATAGCTAATTAATGAGTTTTGTTCTTAAAAAAAATTAATGAGTTTTATGTTTGCATCAGTGACCGTCCGAAGGCTCCCATTGCGTCTATCGTTGCATGGGGGAAGACAGAGGGGTATACCTGATCACAGTTCGAATTCGAACGAATTCGAATCAAATTAGTTCGAATTTGAATTCATCAAAATACTAAATCATATTCAATTCGTCCAAGGACGAATTGAATACGAATTATAAACCTTCGAATTCGAATTGAATCTGAATCGAATCCAAAGTGATTCTTAAATATTAAATATTTAATTAAAAAGTTAGGAATAAATGTTTAATGTTTTTTTGGAAAAAAATAAACTAGAGTTTGAGTTTGCACTTAATATGCCAAAATAAGTTACCTATGATTTAGGATTTAAGGGTTTCATAATTTAAGGTTTAGGGTTTGAAGTTTAAGGTTTAGTAGATAATTGAGTTTAGAGTATATAGTTTTAGTGGGTTTAAAGTTTATGATTTAATAGACAATTGAGTTTATGGTTCTAGGTTTAGGGTATAGGGTATAGGTTTTTAGGTTCTAAGTTTTAGAGTTTGGGGTTTTAGATTTTAGGGTTTAGGGTTTAGTAGATAATTGAGTTTGAGATTTTATACACTAATTTTATGTGAATGCTTAGATCTTAAAAGATTAGTATAAGTATCATATCATTTAGGGTTAGAGTTTAGGGTTTAGGGTTTAGAGTTGAAGATTTAGTAGATAATTAAGTTTGAGATTTTATTCACTAATTTTATGTGAATGTTTAGATCTTAAAAGATTAGTATAAATATCATATCATTTAGGGTTTAGAGTTTAGGGTTTAGAGTTTTAGATTTTAGGGTTTAAGGTTTAGTAGATAATTGAGTTTTAGATTTTATACACTAATTTTATGTGAATGTTTAGATCTTAAAAAGATTAGTATAAGTACCATATCATTCTCGATTTTCCTTACTCTTATTTGATCATCTTGATGATATAATTATATAGTAGTATGATAAATTATATGATAATTATATATAATTATTAAATTTGAGAGAGAATTTATAAAGTTCAAAATTTTAATAAGGGAAATAGATAATTGAGATTGAAATCTGTAAAATTTGAAGAATGAAAAATGATATTTATAGAGTTGAAAATTGAAATTAATTTTATGGCAAAAAAATAAAAAGATTGAAAAAAAACCACTCCAACCTTAAAAAAATGAGAAAGTGGATGATCATGTCATCTGCTGATGTCATTGATGACATCACCATCCACTTTCACTCCCAATTCCCAAAATGCTCCCGCTCCCGCCTTTTGCTCCTGCCATATATATATATATATATATATATATATATGAATTATGGACGAATTTGAAACGAATTCTATACGAATTCAACTTGAATCAAATTTGAATTCAATTTGCTAGTTTGACGAATTATGAAAATTGTAAACCGAATTCAATTCAAACAATGACGAATTCAAATCGAATTTTCGACGAATCGAATCGAATTATTAACGAATCGAATCGAACCAAATTACGAATCAGATTCTATTCTTGGCCAGGTCTACGGAAGTGCTCGTCGGCCGTGGCTGCGGAGGCGAGGTTTTATAGGCAAAATTCTACTACACCGATGATTTATTTATCGGCCACGGTCCTCATTAATTAAGATGAAACTTATTATAGGCAAAATTCTACTACACCGATGATTTATTTGTTACCAATAATTTAGAGATTATTAAGTAGAAGTTGTCCAATATATAAAAGAAGTTACAAACGGGTGTAAATTCTCGAACAACGGGTTATGTTTTTTGGGCTTGGGGGACGTGTCCTTCACCTGGAGAATATATATGGTGGTTTCTCCTTCATCTAAAGGGGTGAAACAAAGTAAACATAATATGTATATGAAGGTTGTTCGCTCTCTATTTGATAAAACCAAGACAAGAACACACGGTTTTTCGTAGTGTCTTTCTCGATCTCATCACATTTAGATTCCGGAAATTAACGTTATTTATAATGGGTCCATTTAATGTGGCTTTATAGCCTTTTAGGTTTCTTTGTTCTAGGTAGACTAGTGTTAATATCAAGCTGTTATTAGATATGGGGAAGGAATATATGGGTGATTAATTTGGTTATTTGAAATTTGGTACTAATTTCATAATTTATTACATGTAATAGTTTTTAATTCAAGTCAAAATAACGTGACAGCACATGTAGGTAGCAAAATGGCGCATGCTGTAAAAAGAAACAATTACGTAAATAGATTTGTAAATGATAACAATTGAAATAAAATATATTTTGCACGAAAAAAATCCACAAAATACCTAAATAATAATGAAAAAACAAGAGATTACTAGGTGAACTTAACCCGTTATAATGAAAGAACATATTTTATCACATCCTATAAATGGTGATTCTTCAACAAATACATCTAACTCCTCTTATGCCCACGAAGATATTCTCTACCCGCAGAATTTGGGTCAAATATTATGTTAAGACTAATATTATTTTCTCTCAAACTTCAGAACTAAGAACATCAACCCAGAATTCAGCAAAATAAAATTAACCCCAACAAGAACAATCTTGAAACGAGAAGTCTAATTTTGGGGCAAAGAAGTAGACCAACTAGATATGATAGTTGAAGGGATGGTCAATGTCGGAGAAGAATAATCTGGAACCATTATTGTTAGTAATGGGTTTAGAGGGCAATATCAAAGTGCTGCAATGGACCATCACTTTCAAATCTGGAAGAACCATGATGACGAGGTCACCTCCCCCTCCATGAATGGTGTTGAGATAGGAGATGATTGCTAGGACACGAAACGCGTTGGTTTTGTTGGAATGACTCATAATAATATTATGACAGCTCCCAAGACGACACTCGTCCTTACACCTTCCAGTCATTATAAATGGGGGGAAGAATACTATTTGTCTACCACTCCTCAAGTAAGATAGTCAGTTGAATGTAATGTAATGTAATTAACATGAGAAAAATGACTTGTGGAATAGAAAACCTCGGACACATATGTCGTTTATCCCATTCTCGATGGGAGCACCAACATGTTTCGCCTAACTTGGATTTCACGAAAAATTACGAGTACATCAATTTTTTTCCGTGACTTGGATTGAGTAAAAAAAAATTATCCATAATTATCATGTAACCAAGTAAAAAAAAAATGTGACAAGATCATTCACGAGATTTGTTATCGTAGTCATCACATCCAAAAAATTTGCTGAAATAATTTTCATTCGTAAAATATGGATTTTCTATCCACCAAATCACGAATATTTTTTTTATTTTTGGCAAAATCATTTGCTAATAAATATATAATGAGAGGAATGATTTACGTATCCATCATTCTTCTCTTCTCTATCTTAGCTAAATTTTTTGAGTTTCATTAAACAAAGTTAAAGTGGTATATAATAACTTCACTCGGATTAATTTTTGATAAAAAAATATTGGTTGTTTAACGTGGACATTAATTTAATAATAAAAAATTTCAGCACCATTTTTATATTTGCCGTAAAAAGTAACATCATTAAAAAAAGGGAAAAGTACAAAATAAATCATGTGGTTTCGCGCTTTTTTGACATATGATCCTGTACTTCAAAAACGACTAAAAAAATCCTGACGTTAGCTTCGGAGTATCACTTTTAGTCCTCCGAACCTAAATTCGTCCCGAACCTATGGAAGATTACTTTTTCATCCTGTTTTTTTTATATTTTAGTCCCAAATTCCAATTTTGTTTCAATTATATTTATTATATCAAAGTAGTATTAAGTTTGGGGTCCACTACTTCCGAATTTTACCAAACGCTCAACATCAAAGTCGTAGATCTAAGTCTCACGGATCCACTCATTTTGGAATCGCTCGATTCGGAGTACGTATGCGAAAGTTATAATCGTGTTTGTCTGCGATACGATTGCGTACGACTTTGTTGTTATGTGTTTTGTGGTTTGAGTTAGCATTTCTGGGTTTTCGGGTGAGTTTCGGGAGAGTTGCGATTGATAGGCTTAGTTTGTCGTGTTTTGGTAGAAAAATTATAACTTTTGCATAAATACTCCGAATCGAGCGATTCCAAAACGAGAGAATCCGTGAGACCTAGATCTACGATTTTGATGTTGAGCGTTTGGTGATTCGGAAGTAGTGGACCCCAAACTTAATACTATTTTGATATAATAAATATAATTGAAAAAGAATTTGGGATTTGGGACTAAAATGTAAAAAAAAAGGATAGGTTCGGGACAAATTTAGGTTTAGGAGGACTAAAAGTGATACTCCGAAGCTAACGTCAGGACTTTTTTAGTCGTTTTTGAAGTACATGATCATATGTCAAAAAGCCGCGAAACCACAAGACTTATTTTGTACTTTTCCTTAAAAAAAATCATAGTTTGGAACTCCCCTCCTTAGTGTGGGGGCCGGACCATCAGGCAGGGAGAGAGAGAGAGACGGGTACCGGAGGTGATGGCTCTGTACGAGGCCTTCGTCGTATATTACCTTTCGACTACGTGATATTTTCACCCTATGTATTCGACAATATTTATGCACACGTTGTAAGTAGCAGTTCTTAGAAAATCTATCCCCAGCAACTAAAATAATAATGTCTTATGATGGGAACTTAGGAAATGAAGAATAAATTGAATTATTAGATGATGAATAAAAGTTCGCGACTCGAAAACAGAAGTTTGATGTATCTTTTCGGCTTTTAGCTGGTGATTAGTTTGGGCCATGTCTTTATACTGTCCGTAAACCGTTGATGTTGGGAAAGAATTGGGCCGGGCCCACTAAAACCATTCATCGATTGTAGTACTACCCTGATGGAATACTGACCATGTTGTCAAAAGATGATGCGAAATGGACAAATCTCAATTCCCAATAGTTAGATGTAGAGCTTTCAGTGTTGTGCATCTGGTTAATAACGATCCCAAAAAATAATATTTTAACAATGTCTTAATCATCCCGAGTAGTGTACAAAATACATCACATAATAGTATGAAATAGCAAGTTCTCCGCCAGATGTATTAGCTTAATATTTGTGTTGATGATTATTGATAGGGTAAATTATCTTCAGGCCCCTAAGTTTTGTACGTTTTTGTGGTAGAGCCCTGTACAATTTGAATTAGATATAAGATCCCTACTCTACACCAAAATATTAATTTTAGGTCCTTCGCTGATTTCATCGTTCAATTTTTTTTTAATAGAATTAGATATAGAATTTTGAGGTCATTCTACAAAGAACCTGAGAACCTTTCCTCTGAGCTGAGTGATTCTCAGAAGCTGGCAGAACAACATGCTTGTCAAAAGCTAATTGTGATATATAACATCTAACATCCTCCGAAAGAAATCACAGAACTCGCAGCTTTTATCGTTAGAAGAAATCGAGCACGCTGGTGTGTTTGAGTGGGAACAGAATATAATTGATGACAGATCATAATGCAGTACAATGTAATGAAGAATGTTAATTGTTTTGTTCCAAGGAAGAAGAAAAAAAGAGTCGGGTGGTGGTGCAACATTCTGACCAAAATCCCAAGACATCCACCAGCCGGTCAGTAGACATCTGGTGGAAGAAAATAAGATCGGTGGGGGCCCAAGTCGCAGGCAGAGACCTGTTTCAAGTGCATGGACAAGGCGTAGTTGTTGGTCTCGAGACTCCTCAGCTTCTCCTTGAAGGTCACATTCTCCTCCTCCAACTTCTTCACCTGCTGGTACTGGATGCACACCGCCTTCTTCAATATGCTGTTCGCTTTCT
>SOPF01029025.1:0-20534 GCA_012979155.1 Hypericum perforatum | reverse complement strand
TTTTTTTATTATTATTTGAAGTTAAATGATCTTAAATAACTTTTACAACTTAGTCCTAATTTGAGGTTCCAACAAAATCTGAAAAGAGACCTACCTTTCCAAAATTTATTTGAGGAGTTTTTTTTCAATTGTAACTTTCTCATTATCAAATATGAATTGAATTTTTATATTAAAAATTTTATTTTCGGCCGCGTAGATGACCACTTTCTTATATTTGTGGAGCAAATTTAATAAAACATCGTGTTTCACAAATTAGGAAGTTTTACTCAAAAGAATCCCATCAAAATTACGAAGTTTTAAAATATCGCGGGAGAAAGCAACAGTATAGTTAGGAAAGCTAATCACAAAAAAATCCCAACTACAAGCAAATGGCTTAGAATCATCCACAACCCCAAAACACGCGCCAACCATGCAACTCAAGAGACAATACACTTTCTTTCCTCTTCTTTTTGTCTCCCTTCGACAATTTTTCAACTTTCTGCAATTTACTACTATCATAACTTTCAAGAAGCTTCAACTCCTCAATCAATGTCTTATTCTTGTGGGTTTCTCCTTCGCTAAGTTCAGAACTTTTCGGCTCCGGTAACACTGGCATGCAGGGACGTAGCCAGAAAATTTAACGAATGGGGTCAATTTTTAATTTTTTAAATTTAAATTTTTAGTTAAATAATACAATAAATTATTAAATAATTTTTTTTAAATGGAGGCAATTGCCCCCACTCCTTTCCATCTAGCTACGTTACTACTGGCAGGCTCACTGCAGCTACAAGCTCAAGGCCAAACCTCCAAAGTAAAGGAACTTTACTCTTCTTTGTTGACATTTCCTTCATGGATTGTTCTAAATTAAAGCGTTTAATTGCCCTTGCTGTATTTAGATTCTACGTTTTACCTAATTTGGATTTCATGAAAAATTATGAAAATATCAAAAAAAATTTCCATGACTTAGATTGAGTAAAAAAAATTACCTATAATTATCATGTGACCATGTGACAAAAAAATTTGTGATAAGGTCATTCACGAGATTTTTTGTCGTGGTCATCACATCCAAAAAATCTTCTAAAATAATTTTTATTCGTAAAATTTGGATTTCTATACACCAAATCACAAATATTTTTTCCAATTTTTGGCAAAATTATATGCCTCTAAATATAAAATGAGAAGAATGATTTACGTATTCATCATTCTTCTCTGTCCTAACTAAAAATTTTGAGTTTCACTAAACAAAGTTAAAGCGCAGTATACAATAATTGTACTCAGATAAATTTTTATGATTTATAAAGATACAGATGTCCAACATGGACACCAATTTAATAATAAAAAATATCGCACCATTTTCATATTTGTAGTAAAACATAACATCATTTTAGAAAAAAAAATCACAGTTTGGTACTCCCCTCTTTAGTGTGGGGGGCGGACCATCAGGCAGAGAGAGAGAGAGAGAGAGAGAGAGAGAAGGGACCAGAGGTGATGGCCCTGTACGAGGTGGGTGGTATATTACCTTTTCGACTACGTGATATTTTTACCCATGTATTCGACAATATTTATGCACACGTTATAAGAATGTAACGAGCTTCTAATATAAGCAAGCACACACGTTATAAGTATGTCAACTCAAACTATGCTACGTTGAAAATAATCTCCCACTCTGAAACCTAGAATCCACGAACAACATGTTGCAGAAAAGTGATATTATAACATACTTTTGGAATGTAGATAAACTCAATGAATAAGAATAATTTTCAGACAAATTTGAAACTTCAAACTTGATTGTTGCATCACCAACAGATTACCATTAACATGTCAATATTTCAAATTAATTCAATGGAGTTCCGAATTTGTGTTCTTTAGACGTAATTACAAATCAAATGTCTATTTGTCATTACGTTGTTAATTAATTTCAGGGAGTACATTTATAAGATTGCCGAACATCATAGGATTTGTAAGTAGCAGTTCTTAGAAAATCTATCCCCAACAACTAAAATAATAATGTCTTATGCTGGGAACTTAGGAAATCAAGAATAAATTGAATTATAGGTGATTCGAAAAATAAGTTGACTCGAAAACAGTAGTTTGAATGTTTGATGTGTATTTTACTATTTTAGCTGGTGATTAGTTTGGGCCATGTCTTCATATTATCCATAAACCGTTGACGCTGGGAAAGAATTGGGCCGGGCCCACTAAAACCATTGCACGATTGACGATTGTAGTACTATACTATGGATGAAATAATGATCATGTTGTCAAATGATAGATAATGCGAAATGGAACAAATCTCAATTCCAAACAGTTAGATGGAGAGTTTCAGTGTTGTGCATATGGTTAATAACGATCTCAAAAAATAATAATCTACATAATAGTAGGAATTAGCAAGTCCACCGCCAGATGTATTAGCTTAATATTTGTGTTGATGATTATTGATAACAAAAACTTGGCCATTTCCATGTCTCTGTCTGATTATGTTAGTTTTCCAACTTCGGACAGGAGAGATCCGTCTTTCACGGAACTGTGGTACATAGTAGAAGAGAATATGACATTCTATTTCTCCTTGACCTTTAGTCAGTTTCCTGTTTTAATTCCAACTTTGTCTAAAACTAAACTCAACACATATACCAAACACTACTGCATTCGATTCGATTCAATTCAATTCAATTCATTTCTCCTACTGAATAGTAAGTAATTCGTCAAAATCCATGTTACAATATGCTCCTCGAAGTGAATGCTTTGAGCTCATAACTACTTTTTTTTCTCAATTTTTTGTTGTTGAACGTTATCCACACATTTCATAACACTCACCAGAGCTGATTAACCAAGATTTAGTCGGACATAATCACTAAAAATAGAAAAAAAAATAAATTACAAATGTTATAACACTATTAATCCAAGATTTAGTTGGACATAATCACAATAGACAAGAAAGCTCTACATACATAATAATGTTAACACAACACAACGAGGATTCATTCACATTTTGAGTTAAATCTCGGACAGTTCATTGCCAGTTAACCTAAGTTATTACAAAAAATAGTAAACAGGTCCAAAATTGCTCCTTTGTGGGCCGAAAGAAAATAAGAAAAAGTGAACTAAAAGCCATCTTAATGAGACCAGACCATTAAAAAATAGTCTACCATTTTGCTTTTGCGACCACACCTTGTCTTTTTACCTTTGTTTATCAATTTTTTTTTTTTAAATAACACTAACATATTATAAGAGAGAGAGAGACAGAGAGAGAGGGAGAGAGAGGAAAAGGAAGGAATTGCTTGAGGAGGTTGTTTAATTTGCTCTGTGTTTTTTTTTAAGTTAATTCGTTTAATAAAATAAAGTAATTGGCCGATTTAGCGGTTTTTCCCCCGATCGGGTTGGGTTAGGTATTTCGGAGATGGAACCCAAGGAGGAAGAAGACGAGGCCTTATCGGACATGCAAGAAGAAGAAGACGAAGATTTCTACAGCGACGGCGGCGACACACCGGTCCACTACGACTCCGACCCCGCCGATTACGACTTCATCGACCACGTCTCCGACGACGACGACGATGACCTCCTCACCTCCCACCGCCACCTGGTTTTTTTTTTTGCTTCCCCTCCCTTAAATGCGATTAAGAAGAGTGTGTTTGTTTATATAACGGAAACCTGTCTCATTTTTCGCAGCAAAGCTACGCGATCCTCGGCGATTCGGATATCCGGCTGCGCCAGGAAGACGATATCGCCCGCATATCCACGGTGCTCTCCATCCCCAAGGTTTCCGCTGCCCTTCTCCTTCGTTACTATAACTGGTAAATCTGTTATTCTATTATTCCCAGCTGCTGCCTGTTGCCAGTTGTTCGAGTCGAGATTGTTTTGGTACAATTGATTCCGTGCCTTCGATCTTTGCGTCCTTGCAGGAGCGTTAGTAAAGTACACGACGAGTGGTTTGCGGATGAGGAAGGGGTTAGGAAAGCCGTCGGATTGCTTAACGAGCAGGTCGTCCTATTTCCCGACGGCAAAGAGGTAACTGAGTCCATCTTCCTCCTACTGCCTTTCCATATATGGAAAGCTGGCCTTTTTTGTATCTCTTTCTAAGCTGTCTGTCTTACCTTGGCACAGATGACCTGCGGAATCTGCTTTGATACTTATCCTTGTGATAAGTTGCAGGCTGCTGCTTGTGGTCACCCATTTTGCAATTCATGTTGGGAAGGTTTGCATCCGACTATACACTAGCTCGCTTCAGTTTATTCTTCTACCGTCGGAATCAGTTCCTATATGTTCTTAATTAGGAAAAAAAGAGAGGGAAAAGTTCCAGTCTTGTAGGTTCTGTAGATCTTATTGATGGAAAGCAAGTTTCTTTCCTGCTAAAAAAGATTGCTGACCAACTTCATTGGTTATATAAAGTACAGAGGACTATTTATCGTGCTTCGACATGGCTATGATCATCTGTAATTGTGTCTGGGTCAGCACAGGAGCAATTTTCTTGATATAAACTAGTGCTGGCCAGCCTCTAATGGCTTGTGCCTGCAGTGATTTGTAGCATGCCCTTGATGTTTATCGGTTGAGACTGCAATTTTTTTTTTAAAAAATTTCTTTTGACTTTTAAATCTTGCAATTTCTGTTTCGCTCTTAGGTTATATCAGCACATCCATCAATGACGGTCCTGGATGTTTGATGTTGCGGTGCCCGGATCCATCTTGTAATGCTGCTGTTGGTCAAGATATGATCAACATGTTGGCTTCTGCTGATGACAAGGAGAAGTACTCTAGATATCTTATTAGATCTTATGTGGAGGACAATAGAAAGGTAATTTTCCTACAAATCTGCTGTAATTTATTATCATACTTCGGTTCTTTACATTGTATAATTATTTACATCTCCCACAGTTTATTTTTCTGAAAGCAACTTCTTTTGAAGCTAGTTGGACTTGGAGTATCCAATTAGAGAATAGATTGAAATTAGGCTGAAGTTCGAACATCATGAGATAGATGATATTATGTGGACACACTCATTGTTCTTGTTTGATGTGTTAATAGATTTTTTCTAACTTTCTATCATTATGTAAAAGGGTCAAGACTGTAGTTCATTCCCAGTGCTTGTTACTTTTCTTACTTGGTGGTGTACCCAACAGTCATATTGATGATTCTTTAATGTTCTTAATTATCAAATGATAAACGAATTTCTGCAAGTTGGGTTTTTGAAATTTTAGTGCTATATGTGGCTTAGTTAGATTTTTATTCCATTCAGCGAGTTAGATTTGGATCTTCACTTAGTTGAACCAGATTTCTTATCCTTTTGTTCAGTAGAACTGTATAAGTGAATCCTTATGCCCTTCAGTACAGCAAATGATTAGATTTCACAATTTTGATAGGACACAGTGGTTCATGGAGGCGCATGCAAGTATTTTCTAACTACCGTTTATGTAAACTGATGAATTATTTTGTGTTTTTGGTAGACGAAGTGGTGCCCAGCTCCTGGCTGTGATTATGCTGTAGATTTCATAGTTGGCAGTGGAAGCTATGATGTCATTTGTCGATGCTCTCACAGCTTTTGCTGGAATGTGAGTGTTTTTCGTAGTCCACTAGTCTGTAATTTCTTCTCTCTTGGTTCTCGATAAGCTTTTTCATTGTCGATAATTTTCTGAACTCTATTTTTTTTGTCTTTACCCTGATGAATTCAAACTGTGCAGTGCACTGAGGAAGCCCACCGACCTGTTAACTGTGAAACCGTTTCCAAGTGGATACTGAAGAATAGTGCAGAGTCAGAAAATATGAACTGGTACAGTACATTGCAACATATTATTAAGCCTAGGGGTAGCTATGAGTAGGCAGCATCTGGATGTGCCATCTAACTTAGTAGTTAAGTAAAGGATGTTGATTTGCTTCATCCAACCACATCAGATCTAGGGGTTGAAGCAGAGTGTGTTGATTGTTTATTTTATTGATTTTGGCCGAGGATAAACCCCCTTTTCAGCCGAGGGTTGTCCTTCTAAGTCTTTTTACCATCTATTAGATTGAAAAACGAGTCTTGACCAACTCTCAAAATGGATGGTCTACAAAAGTAGATCTTATTAGATCAAATATGGGCTGCAATGAATGTTTGTATTGTTTGTTTTGGTTGATCACTTTGAAAATTTTCTTGGTGAACAGTTTTGTACTTTGCTCGTAATTGTATGTTTGTATGCCTTTTGTCAGCATGTTGGAAATCATAGTGCTGTGGAAGCAGGTTTTAATTGTCGGAGAGAAAGCTGCCTTTTATGTTTGAAAAACAGATCTTTTGTTATGAGCTTATCTTGGAAAATTTAATATGGTGTATTGATGAAATTTCAGGATATTGGCCAACTCCAAGCCTTGTCCAAAGTGTAAACGGCCAATTGAGAAAAATCAAGGTTGCATGCACATCACATGCACACCTCCTTGTAAATTTGAATTTTGCTGGTAAGTGAAGGACATCTTGGTTCTTTCCACACCCTCTGTGCCTCCCTTTCTGTCTGACAACTGGACAAAAACTCATCCATCTGCACATTGGGAGATGTGATCTTGCTTTAAGTACCACCTACTTCAGAATGTATTCTTTTGATAGAAACATAATCTGTGGATACTTTTGGTTCTAGGCTTTGCCTTGGTGCATGGTCTGATCATGGGGAGAGAACCGGTGGGTTTTATGCATGTAACAGATATGAGACAGCAAAGCAAGAGGGAGTGGTATGTCAAAGTAGTTAAACTGTTCTAAGTTCTGGACATGTCTTGTAAGCATCTAATCCATCGTCTACTGTTTACAGTATGATGAAAGCGAGAAGAGAAGAGAAATGGCCAAGAACTCGTTGGAAAGGTATACCCATTATTATGAAAGATGGGCCACCAATCAATCAGTAAGTGTGCTCCTGAAATCATGACTTGCTACTGATTTTTCATTTTGGTTGGAGATCCAGGGGACCAACCTGATTGTGGACTTCTTGTATGCCAACCCCCCCACCCTTAGCCCCACCCTAGGCTACGAGAGTATGAGCCTGATATCCAAGTGCTTAATGAGTTTAAGCCAGTCATGCCCAAATGTTAATCAATTCTGTTTGTAATTATCTGCTTTTACTTGTGTCAAAATATTTAACACCGCTAGTTTCTTGAATCAAATTTTCTGCTCTCATTTTTTTTTAGATGCAAGTTTATATTCTAGGAGTTCTGAACTTTTTTCTCCTGGATGCAGTCTCGGCAGAAAGCTATGGCAGACCTCCAGCAAATGCAAACTGTAAATGTATGTAGATCTCTGTGGCATCTCTAGTTCTTTGGTTATTTCTCCCGTCAGGATTATTATTCTGCATCAATTTACTTCTGGGGACTGTATCATTTGTTGGGTCATTATGTTTGCCTTTGTATGTATACTATTGTCTCTGTTGGATAACATCAGCTAGCACATGTCTGAATCAGTTGGTGGTGGAAGGCAGCTAAACTCTTGTAGATTTATCTTGTTCCGTTGGTCGTGAAAATGCATACACATGACATACTCAATATTGTGTGAATCTGTTGCCATGGGTAGTCATACTTGAGGAAGGACAATAGGATTCAAAAGCTTCACAATACGCAATTCTTTGATCTGTTCCCTTCTATTGATATTTAACACAATACAATGTTGCATGTTTTTTTTTAGATTGAAAAGTTAAGTGACATACAGTGCCAACCTGAATCTCAACTGAAGTTCATCACAGAGGCTTGGCTGCAGGTAATTTACTACCTCCATCTTGTGTAGAAAGTGAAAAGAGACTACATTTTCTTTTTTCTCATCCAAGATCTGTTGTTTTTTTTTCAGATAGTGGAATGCAGGCGAGTTTTGAAATGGACGTATGCGTATGGTTACTACTTGCCTGAGTATGAACATGCTAAGAGACAGTTCTTTGAGTATTTGCAGGGTAAGTGCACTTCCCCTCAGTCAAAAGAGAGCTGTATACTTAAATCATTTTCTAGTGTTTGTGATCAAAATCATGTGTTGCAGGTGAGGCTGAATCTGGCTTGGAACGACTTCATCAATGTGCGGAGAAGGAACTCCTTGTTTACCTGAATGCGGAGGGCCCGTCAAAAGATTTTAATGACTTCCGAACTAAACTTGCTGGGTTAACCAGGTGACTTTTGCTATAAATTTATGGTTCTAGTAGAGTTTCCTGATGTTTGATTGGAACCACTAGCTGTGAAGTTATACATACGCTTATTTGGGCACTCTCAAATACTTGTTTTTTTTGTTGTCTTGTTCCTGATTTCTTTTTCAACAGTGTGACAAGGAATTACTTCGAGAATCTTGTCCGAGCTTTAGAAAATGGTCTCTCAGATGTAGACTCTCATGGTGCGTGCAGCCGGACAGCAAGTTCCAAAAGTGCGGGAGGTGGCAGTAGTAGTAGGGGGAAAAGTGGTCGAGGAAAGGGCTCAACATCCAGGTCAACTGGTACAGGTGGAAACACCGATGACGCTGGCCATTGGTCTTGCGAGCATTGCACCTACGCAAATGTCAGATCTGCAGCCATTTGTGCAATGTGCCAGCGACAACGTTGAACATAGCGGCTTCCATAGCAGGTGGTCGATATTGCATTCGTTTACGTTAAACTGGTGAGGTATCTCATCAACCGGAGGATTGTAGATGCAAATGCTCGGGAGTGTTTATTTCTGCTCGGTAAAGGCTGACGACCTAAAGCTTAGATGTTGAGGGGAGGACCTCTGTTCGCCTCGTTTGTGGAGGTAGCTGTAATGGTTCCTTTAAATTATCATAATTTAGAAGGAATTTTTGCAGCAGCATCCTGAAAGTCTACTGATTTGTAACTTAAGCCCGTTGAAGCTCCAAGAGAGATGTGCAAAAGAAAGAGCCTTCTGTCAAAAATATTGGGTTGGTCAAATAAAGTGTTGTATCATTTAACCTTTTAACATCTTACTTTATAAATATAATCTCTCTTAATAGGAGACGTTACACTAATGCGGAGATTAGCTACCCATAAACATGAGGTGTTTAGCTTGGTGCTTAATTGAAGAACTCCAAATTATGCATTAATACCCATCAAAAGCTGTAGAAATGACCGACCAAAAAAATGGAAGCTGTAGATATGAGCTCTCTTCACCTGCACCTGATTCTACGAGCAGTAATATGCATATACCTACCACCTTGCAAGTATAGATTTGTTGACTTTGGCCGAATGCAGGGTAGGCATTTATCCGAAGTTTTAGAGTAAGGTACGAGTTCATAAGATTTGTACAAACGGGCAAACACTAATATTACAGATATCTAAAACTACGGATTGATGAGTTATCAACAAATTCATGTTTTTTTATTGTAATTAAAACTATTAAAAAAGAACTAAATTGAGTTTATGATTTAATGTCAGTCGAGTTCAAGAACCGGTAACAAAATTACCCGTAATTAAGGGATGCATAAAACAATAGTGCAGACTATAAGCCCCTTCTGAACAATCCAATACCCCCTTCCTATATCGCCTACATACTACTGCATTATATAACTAGCTGGCCCGACTAACTGTCCACACCACACCACACCACATCAAACAAACCAAACCAAACCGCGACTCAAGAAACTCTCACACCGGCTAGTTCCACTTGGGCTATGGCTGCATAGATCGCCTCGATCACATCATTCTTTCCTTGACTCAGTGCCTCGTCCAACGGGGTCCGCTCATGGCTGCAAATCATTCACATGAAGGAAGACAAGGGCGGTAATATAAACGGACCAGGTAATAGAGAAGCTGACCTGTTTAGGGCGCTTAAGCATGCTCCAGAGTCTATCAACTTTTGAATCACCTGCAGAGTTCGACGCTAAGCCCATGTCCCAACAAACACCACCGCAATGTTTGGTTCAGAAGCAAAAGGGTAACGACATATACCTTGACATGACCATTCACGCACGCCCAATGGAGAGGCGTATTCTTCTCCTCGTTAGAGGCATCCATATCCTGCACCGAGGGAATCAATTATCAACACGAAAGCTGGTTCAATGAGCAAAACATATCAAGAACCAAATGGAAAGTCCTTCCACTTCCCACCGGAATGGCAACAGAACGAAATAAAAAACCATCGTGTACTGAAATGTAAGGCAAGGACCATCGATCGATACATGTACAGTGTGCAACAAACGAGCGCAAAAGTTGCCCCTACCGCTCCCTGACTTATAAGATACTCCACAACCTTCAGGTGCCCATTAGCTGCAGCCATATGAAGAGCTGCAAACAAACATAATTAAAAATCACTATCGGCCACAGCTCCTCGTTCATTATCAGATACAGGAGATGAATGAGGAGGGGTACCGGTTCGGCCAAAGGAATCCTTGGAGTTGAGAGGAACCCCGGCGGATGCCAAGCTCTTCAACTCCTCAACATCATCATACCTCGCCGCCTGCACCACCATCATACAAACCGCCCCACCCAACCAATTTCTTATCATCACCACCATAAAATTTCAACCAAAGGAAAAAAAGAGAATGGGCGGAAGCAAAGTAATACATCAAGCAATGCATCGACTAGCTCTTCGTCGACAACTGTTGCGATTCGCTCGTCCGTTACCGCCACCACCATACTGTACTCTTCGCCTTTCCCTTTGTTACCTACGCATCCACCACCAACGGCAACTCAAGTTATTATATCGACCCGAATTCGATAATTTGCGTCCAACAAGACAGCTCGAAAATGACTTGTTCCAATGGGAATAGGTTCCCTCAAGTAACCACTCACTCCCTTTATGGATAGTTAGAAGAGCATCACATATTCTACCGCTCATAACATAAACCCTAAAGTTGTCGGAAAAAAACAGAGAAACAAGAAGCAGTAACTGACCTGAGAAGATCCCTTTCCCCGTCCAAATATTCTATCTTTCTCCGGCGGAGAGTGGTGAATTCCGTCTTTCTTTTCTATACCCACTCACCTTACTATAGAGGACGCGGAGGATGATGCATGGTGGCAGAGGAGCAAGACGCAGAGGCGAGCAGAGGCACACAGGCAGAGGCTGAGGCACTGAGGCGGAGGCTCGCGACAGAGGTCGGCCTGATGTTTTTGGCCGTCGAGAGTCGGGTGTTGTTTGTGTTTTTTACTTTTTTAGGTTTTAGGAAGTAAATTGATTTATTAGATTTTTTTTTTCCAACCAAAAAATTCTGATTTAACCAAACCTACGTTTTGCTTGGTTGAATCAAAAATTGTTTGGTTGGACTAAAATCTTGGTGTATCTATTTTTCCAGTCCAGAATGCATTTCGAAATGTTGTCTGATGAATCAGACCATCGGTCAAATCACGATATTGAAAATTGTTATCAATAGAGTTTATTATAAAAAAATTCATATACTCCCCAAAATTTTAAAATTGTGCATGTGTATCTTCCCATTTTATACATTAATTCATCTCATTTGTAATTTTGATTTGAGATATCCTTAAATATGCCTCCTCAAACAAAATCTATTAGGCTAAAGTTTGTACGAGCTTGATAGCTTGATACTGTCTCTTGTGCTTTTGAACGAGTTCGTCCAGACATGAGTCATTGGCTCGTTGTAACTGACTTTTATACCATATATCAAATTATACAATGCAAGCAAAAAATTCCCAGATCTATGGAGATATAGAAAGAGCATATAAGTTATCATGCTTGCAGATCTAATATGGAAATCTCCCACAATTATTCCCTACAAATTACGATTAGGAAGTGGATCAATTTGAACTTTGTTCAGCCTCCATATCATTTTCGAGGTCTTTGAAGCTTTTATCATTTTTATACAATTTGATTTTTTTTACGGAGTTTTCTTTCCATTGTAACAAAGTTCGAAAATAAAAACTATTTTATCGTCTCCAACAGATCAATTTTCAAGTGATATTCTGCAGAATCCAATGTCATTGGAAAAAAGGAAAACCTATCCGAGAGGGTCTGCAAAAAGAGGCATCAAGTTCCCACAAAATTACCATAGCCATAGAGAAATTTTAGCTTCTCAACTGCTATGGCAGAACTCCAGCCCCAGCAGACCCTATATATATAATCCACTAACAGCATTCAAGCTAGTAGTACACAGTCACTAATACAACAAATATGGTCAGCTAAATTAAAGCCTAATGGTTCCCCTCGAGGAGAATTGGAACAAATCCGAGGACAATACGATTAGTTGGTGGTGTGTGTGCACTTGACACGATCATGCATCGTTCCAGACGGTATTGAATGCGGTAGGAGGAGCAGGGCAGACGGCCATTGTGGCGGATCTGTTCGCAAGGGCGGCTGGAAGCCAGCCGCTATTACAAGTTGAGCTCTGGTTCTGATGCTGCTCATACAAGTTACCTGCAGTTGGGGGAGACTGGTGGTAGTACATGCTCATCATATTCCTGGCTTGGTGCTGGTGGTAATTATCATAGCTTCCCAAGGCAGCCAAGCTCACCTCCCCATCACCACAATAGCCGCCATTCGAGTTATTGACGGCTGCCAATGGGATGTTGTTATGGTTGTTACTTGCGTACGCCACGTCGACTCCTCGTCCTCCATACATGGCAGAGTTGCTGGCAGAGCCGGAGGAGTCCGCGCTCATGAGGTTGTGTAGGACAGAGCCATTGCTAGTTTGGAAGAAATCGTGGGTCCCCAAATGGAGCTGGTGCCCCGGAACCAGCCCATTTGTTGCATCCACGTCTTGCTTGGACCAAATTTGCCTGTCCCTGGTGGGGTCATAGTGCATCATCCCCTGCAGGGCAGGCTGCTGCTGCTGGAACGAAGAATGATTAGGCCACATGCCTCCGTGTCCCATTCCGAGCAATTGCGAGTCCGGGGTGGACGCTTCTTCAACATCCTTGAAGCGCTTGGACGCCCCTCCGCCAATGGGAAGCGTGCTGCTCTCGAGGATGCTCTTGACATCGTAGCGGCTCATGTCGAAGTTGGTCACCGCGTTCAGTCCCCTGAACTTTATCGCAGCAATGTCGTATGCTTCCGCGGCTTCCTCTTGAGTGCCTGCACATACCAAGAGGGTGTGTCGACTCGTTAAAACATGCATATCGATACGAGAGATTCTTTGATTCGGAGAAAACGAGCATCCGAGTGCTAACCGAAAGTTCCCAAGTAGAGGTCTTTGTTGCCGGCTACTCTACCGATCCTTGCTTGCCATCTCCCGTGCTGATGGTGTCTGCATTGTTATCAATTGGAGGAGATTAATCGTTAATTTGCTTCCTTGATCATTATTATTCTTATTTATGATAAGTGCTTAAGCCTACCCTACCTTGTTACACCACGATACATAGATGCACCTCGTGAAAATCCGCTGCTTTTCCTGAATTAAGTAAGTAACCTCTCTTTATTAGTTTAGGAAAGAGCAATTAGGAACTCTAATAACGATGATTAATTAGCGGCAAGTGAGTACCTCCTGAGAGACGCAATGTACTCTTGCCTTGTCATGTGCTTCATTTCTTCCACTTCCTTCTCATAAGTACTAATCTGCGTTTAAAAAAAATCTGTTTGAAAAAAAAAACGGACACAGCATATCCCGTCTATTTTTGGACACAAGATTAACATATACGTAAGTCAAAACGTTATCCTAATAATGTGATAGAGCTATAAACTAATTACTATCTAACATCTATCAACAACAACATTACGTACGGCATCCGATTCCGAATGTCAAATGTCAAGGGAACAAAATCATGTGATGTGACGTATGGAATATGATACCAGCTATAATATAATGTTAGTATATTATATAGTATTGTATTAATGGCTATAATTTATACAAGAGAAGCTCAAATGAAACCCAAGCTTACGGGGAAATTGGTGGTGGTAGTGGTACCCCAATACTTCAATGCCGCTAAATCGTAGGCCCTCGCAGCCTTTTCTTCCTTGTCGTAACCCCCTTTTTAATTTAAAAATGTCCAACCACAATAACACGAGGCATTAGAAACTAGATAGAATTAATTAATTTAATTAAAACCCACAACCACGAGGAGGATGCTATTGAAACTTTCTACTCACCCAAATAAACTGCAACGGTAGACATAATTCCAATATTGTACGTCCACCAAGATATATGTACATGCAACAAAAAAAAACACACGAATTAGTATTATTCCAAATTACAAATATATATATTTATTTATTGAGAGAGAAGGAGAGTAAATTGTATTTACCTTGCCTCCCTTTG
Source organism: Hypericum perforatum (assembly GCA_012979155.1). Lineage (NCBI taxonomy): Eukaryota > Viridiplantae > Streptophyta > Magnoliopsida > Malpighiales > Hypericaceae > Hypericum > Hypericum perforatum. Next base: position 6,443 of record SOPF01029025.1, on the reverse strand, counting down.
CGCGTTTGGCCTTCTCGTCTACAGCTATTATCCCACAAGTGAGCTTCATATCTCCCTGTCCATCTATGTCTGCATCATTACATTAACCAACCAATCAACCAAAAATATTACCATAGCAACAACAAGAAGAAGATAAGCTAATGGATATTATATACATATATAATATAAATATAGCAACCTGGTAACACCACGGTAAATAGAAGTACGTTGCCCAAAAGTTTCGATGGTCTTCCTCGGAATAGCTTCTATTGGCCCAGCCTCCACATTACCCACACAGTTAGTGTTGTTGTTCTTCCCAAGCTGATCCTGTTGTCCATTAATGGAGAGGGACAAGTTCTGTGAACTTGGACTCGGTGCAGTAGTGGTCTTGTTCTCTTGAAGCTGTTGGTTCCTCAACCAACTTTTCATGACAGACAAGCCTCCCATGGTGTTGCTGCTGCTGATATTGTCGTCTCCCTCTCCGGTTGTACTCGAACTGTGATCAGTACTAGCTCTCTCGTTCGTGTTCGTCGGGGCATCGGAAGGGATGACTTGCATCAGAGGGCGGCTCTGGAACATGTAGCTGCTTCCTCCTAGAAAGTTCTCCAGCTTCGGTGGCGGGTCTTCTTCGTTCTGGGTATTGCATGAGCCATCCATCATCATATTGCCAACTCCTCCTCCTGTGTTCATCCCTAAGTTCTCCTTCATAATACTCCAATCTGTCATAACAAACGAAACAAATACTTATTAATTTAAATCGTTGAACTAAAAGGTCTTACTTTTTCAATCCCTTTGAATGTGTATATATGTATATAGTTATATAATATATAACCTTCCATCTTATATAATATAACGAGAGAGAGGAGAGGAGTATTCTAGGGTTTTAAGATCCATCCAAGTTGTTTTTGTTTATATGTAAAGTAGATTAACTGATCAAATGAAGAAGTAGATCAAGAAAGACAAGCATGAAGCTAGGGTTAAAGGTAAATACCATGAGAGTGGGTATTTCTGAAAGCGTCAAGTCCACCAAAAGAAGCAGGAGTTGAGTCAAAGCCCTCGCCGGAGACATCTGTGCCGCCGGAGATTTGGTAGTGATGATGGTCATGAGAAAGGGAAGGGTTTTCTTGTGGGGGCAACAAAGAGAATCCCAACCAGTTATTGTTCATATTTAATCTCTCTATGTATATATAAATATGGGTTTGGAGTAACTTGGGAACCTGGCTAATCAACTTCCAAGAGTTTCCAACATATGGGTCTTCGTATTCTACTTGTTACGAAGGTCGGAAGGGAAAAAAAGAAAGGACTAATGGTGAAAATGGCTCATGCATTAACTAAGTATAGAGAGAGAGAGAGAGTGAGAGAGAGAGAGAGAGAGAGAGACCACCGCTAGTTGAGTGCTATGGAGAGAAGATATGTATGGGGTGGAAGAAAGATGAAAGGACAAAAACTTCAAGTATAAATAACCTCATCCCTCCTCTTACAACTTGGACTTGGAGTACATATAATGCTTCTCTCTCCGAGAAATACTTAGGGTATCTGGCGAAGAACTTGTTCAAATTTAACGAGTTCTCTTGAGTTTAAGTTTTTAGAGATGTAGAATTATTAAATATATTTTGTCGTTTTTCAAAAATATCAATGAGGTTGAATCTTGATTATTCAATTCAATGTTTGTGAATAATACCAAATAAAGTAACACATGAGTTATCTTTTTTAAAATGATAACCTATCTACATTTATAACAAGTTTTAGTCTTGGGTGAGAATCAATGTTAAAATTTAATAATCATTTGGTCTCGTGGGGACCAATGTTAAAATTTAATAACAACTAACTATTTTAATAATAAATAACTTTTAAAAATTAAGTACTAAATAATGATCTCATTTTTTGTACATAGTTATATTTCTTAATAAATACATATATTTTTTTAAAAAAAAATACAAATACAAATTCAAAAAAAAATAAAAGATATTAATTTGTGCTAGACTTTCTTGTTTGATTAGTTCTATGTCATCATTCATGTTTTCATTTGTCTTCTAATCGAATATAATTTATGATAATGTTATAAATCAATATTTTAGGTGGTTTCAACATACAGATAATATTTTTTAGTATTCAAGTATATGCTCAAAACTTGATATTTTTCTAAGGTTCTAATTTTATAGAAATTCTAGTATAGTATAAATCGATCAAATAACTTCATCACTTTCCCCGGAGTATTTGGTGGTTCCGAATACCAGATCGTCTTTTTTTGGGAAGGATAATAACTGATGGTTAAATCCAAAAACATATATTACTATATGCATGTATGTATGTGCATATACCATAAGTCCATAATAGATGCGAATTGAAGGGCAGGGTGATGTCAGGTTAAGGGCATTTAACTGCTTCTGAAGAAGACAACCTTATTATCAATGGGAAGTGAATGCGGATTGATGGATGGGTATTCACGTATTTTTGCATGTTCAGTGTATCATACATACATACATACATACATACATACATACATACATACATACATACATACATACAACCCCAAGAATAATATGTATGATTGGTAACAAACAATTGCAAGTGAAATTCGGTGTAGATGTCAACTTCAAATGACCTTTTGCCTCCCATGAGTCTTGAGACACGTCCCCCTTTTTTGTATAATATATCTTTATCCAGTCATAGTTACATATGTACTTGTATGATTTGTGTATCATATGCTTATTAAATAATTAAGATTTCACTATGTTAATTGTTTTAATGTTTGGATTCAGCACGAAAATTCTAAAATTTATCAAATCAAATAGTAGTTTGACTATTTATACTCATTTGATCCCGTATTTCATCACATGCATGGTGAAATCAATATCCCACTGACATGATTCTCCTGTAATTTTGTTTGTTATATGAATTTGTTTATGGTGTGTATATTGTTCCTTGATTCTTTAGTTTTAACATTTTGAGTCATTGTGCAAGATTTAAACAATATTGTAGAGTTGAAACTAATGCCGCAGAAGATGATAATGCAAAATCTGACAAAAAATGTGACAAAAAGCCATTAAAAATATTGCATAAGCACAGTTATCCACACCAGTTTTATGCAAAAGCCCAGATGGACTCGAGTCATTTCAATGTCAGTCCTGAAATCTGCTTTCTTCTTACCTTACCCTGACCTACCGCTACAATTTACCCATAACTTGCTCACATTCCGCCCAATCCAACTCCATTTGTTTAGTGTTATCTCACTGCAATCATCAAAACTGCTCCCCCGCCTGAAGCGGGCTACTCCCTTTCTCCCCACCCCATCCGCACATATAATGTCATTCATGCATGTCTGACATTTGTATTCCCCTTCCCTTTTCTTTTATTATCACGGGCACACTATATTTTCTTAGTATGAAGCAAAGGAGGGTTAAATTCCAGACTGGAAACCATTCATTTTCCATGTCTATTAGACGATTCCCACTTGCGTTTTCCGCTATTTTATAATAAATAATTAATTTTTTTTTCCGGCTACATTAGGATTGTCCTGCATCCATTTTGATACTCACACTAGTATCTCTATTTTATTTTCGTTTTTTTCACTTGAGTTATATGTTAACTTTATTTTTAATACATTTAACTCAAACATGATTACAGAATATATATAAAAAATTAAAATTAATTATGAAGTAAGAAAAATAATTTTATAAATTGAAAATTTATATTAAACTAGGAATCATATGATAGATTGAAAAATTATATTAAAATAAATAAGTACATATGCTCAATCAAGTATTTTTTTAAATTATATAATTTTTGAAAAATTACAAAATTATATAATTTTTCTAAATTACATATAAATATATAATTACATAATTTTTGCCAAATTATTTAGTTATATAATTAAATAATTTTTTTGCTAAATTACATAATTAAAAAATTACATAAAAAAAATTGAAAAAATAACAGAAAAAATAGGACAATTATAGATCAACAAAAAATAAATAAAAAGAGACTAATCCTCGTTTGTTACATAGATGAGGCGCTGCATGACACGCGTGGCATTCTTTGCCTTTCTGACGCGCAGATGCATGACACGTGTGTCAGCCCTTGAATGTCTCCTAGTATATGTTGGTGAATGCACTACACGCGCTAGTGATGAGGGTATTAAAAACTTGCGATGCACATGGTCTTATTGTAAGATTGATCTAGTTTACCAACAACTGTTGGGGTGGAGTGGTTAAAGACTCCTCCTTGCTTAAGTTAGGTCTCAAGTTCGAAACCTAGTATATGCAGTGGCGCTTGTTGGGAGAGTTTACCCCCCTAAAAGAGCCTTCCAAGCTCGAGCCTAGAGTAGTCGGTCAGTGGGCTGAATACTGGGTGAGTAACACCAAAAAAAAAGATTGATCTAGTTTACTATATTCTTAAAAATCAATTGAGGGGAGCCCAAAATTAATTATATTTTCTAGTTTAATTAATTGGACCGATCATAAAAATGATCGATTAATGCATTTATTTTGGTAGTTTAGATTGTATTGGCTAGTCCAATCAAAATAATATGATCAATTGGTCATTGATCATAGATTGAACCGCCATCAAATTTTTATGTGCAAGATGATCGAAACTTTTCATAAGTCGCAGTTTAGTTGGTTAGACTACTGATCGAAATATCATTTTAAAATATCCACTTGAGGTCTAACCTTTTACGTTATGTAGTAATATTAAATTTTGGTTGAAAATCTGTGTGTGAACAATATTGTATGCGTGGTGTTTGCTATGGTCCTTAAATGCGCCCCAGTAGGAAGACAGTGACCCCCGTCGTCCGCCTCCTTGGTGGGTTCCTTCCTCTTTTATTTCATTCCCAAGCCATCTTTTACTAATTATTCCTTAGTTTATTTGGAGGGACAGATTGGAACAAAATCTAATTCCCCGAGTATCTAACTGCAAATTCTTTGGGTACTACCAAATATGATCTCAATATAATATACACCGCCCTAGCTAGACTACACATCGCCTAGCAAGTCAACAGTTTCGTTCTCACTCTTTCTTTTTTAGAAACTCTCGCTCTCTCCGATCATACGTGCATGTGCATCTTATATTAATTCCCTCTTTTTTAATTACTACAACTATACTACTATTGCACCGTAAAAGTATTGATAATAAGTAGAAAGGGAAGTTTGACAAATTAAAAGGCATTTCCACAAAAAAAAAACATATTCACTATTGTATAAGAAGTGAAGAATTATTTTATTTTGATTAAGGGATTTTGTATCATAGTCATCAAAATTATTAGGATAGCAAATGTATCAAAATACTAAATATTAATGAAAAAAATAAAGGATAGTTCAGTGCATGAGCAGGAAAGAGAATGGGTTCTCGAAAGGAGCAATTCTGAGCACCAGCCCGAGTTATAAGTTTGACGGTCAATAAAGGAATCAAATTGCGTTGGGTAAAATCACATGCCAGCTCCTTAAAATATGAATTAAAATTAGTATCGGTAATCTCATCGCATCATAATGTCCAATCTTCAACCCCTTGGTTGAATTAATCTCTAGACAAAGTAAGCAAAGAGTGCAGTAAAAGTTATTTCTTTTAAGGCAGGAGAGACAAAAGAGTCGCTCTTCCTTACTAACTTTTGACCTCCCTACTCTTTAGGGTTCCTTAAAACCTGATTCCACCCTAGTCGGCAGCCGCCTTGGATTGAGATGTACGATAATTTCGATTGGAAATTAATATACAGTTACAGACAATAAAAAATCGAAGAAGATAGTACATGCAGTTCATTACGTCTAGACACACAACAACATTGATAGTTACGGATATTTATAGAAAAAATAAAATTAGACCATACTATGTGTCTATGTTACTAACAGAATTCGGACACAAATTAAGATGAAATTTCGAATCGGGACCTCAGCCCCCTAAACCCCCCTAACTTTATGGTGAATTGGATCAAACAAACGAATGGTTCAGTATACAATATATCATGTCCCAAAAATTCAACAAATAACAACATTAATTTAGAATAATTTTACGGTAAATACCATAAAGTAAAGTTTATATTAGTTGACACTTGAGACCCATTAACATCTAGAGTTTGCGAATATACCATGCATGTAGCAGTTTAGTGGGTCGTACTTTGCCAGGAAAAGAATCACGCCGGTCATTACTCATAAATTAGTTAAAAGGCTAATTAAGATGATAAATGCATAATTAAAAATAGGGAAAAGAATCTTTAAGTACCCTGTGGTTTGCAAAAAAATCACTTTAGTACCCTGTGGTAAAGAACCCTTAATTCGAGTCATACCTCACCAATTTTCCATCACTTTGGTCCCAAATTACGATACTGCCCCTCCTTAAATCAGAACATAACCAAACCCAATTCAACCGGACCGGACCTATATTCAATTTAACCCAATGGGGCGTAGAAAATAAAATATGACTCGGATTAAGCTGAAATTTTACAATAAGCATCCTAAAAATACACATGAATT
>SOPF01029024.1:0-118143 GCA_012979155.1 Hypericum perforatum | reverse complement strand
AATCGATCAATAATAATGGACACATCGATCACAGACCACTGTTATCTCAATAATATTTCCACCTTTTACCGGACATCCCATGAACCTTTTTTTCGATTCGTCCTTATCAAACAAAGTTGCATGACGTAAGGATTGTAAAGAAATATTTTAATCCAAATTATAAGGTAACGAACCCATCCATAGTTTATCAAGTTTTGATTAATTTAAAAATTAGCATTAGTGTTTACGTGGCAATATTTCATTTATGCTAGCATCTTTGAAATTTTCGTTAATGTCGTTAAGAATAGGAAAAAGTTCATTTAAGTACTATATTGTTTCAAAGATTCTCATTCGGATCTCTGTGGTTTAAAAGGACAAAATTAGTCCAATTTGTTCAATTATTTTTAATTGAATTTTTCTCGACTAGTTCGGGATTTTTTTGTCGAAATGACACATTTAGCTGCTGATGTGGACCGTCACTTTTTCCCTCTCAACTCAATAAACTCTCTTTCACAACTCATTTTTTTTCTTTGTTCTTATTTTTTTCATGATTCTTTAGAATCACTCTTGGGACAATCACTCCAGATCATTTCGAGTTCGTTTCTTTACATTCTCGCTAGTTTCTTGTGCAACAAAAGGGAACAACTTTTGTTGTGGTAAAAAAAATATTTCAACATTTTGAAATTTCCATTCAATCTTATGTAAGATTCTTGCATAATTAATAAAGAAAAAGTTGTTCGAGTTCGAATACTTTGAGATACACTCAAAAAAATGTTAATAAAAAAATCAACATGCAACATGACATTTTTTGATGAAAATCTTTGTAACATTTATGTAAAATCGATGTCAAGTTAAAAAAAGTTCAAGATCTTCTTTTAAACATATAACAGATGAGATAGATTATTATACCATCATTTATGTGTTGGCGCTACTTAAGTTTCGTGAAACTAGAGAGGCAAAGTCCCAGGAATGACGGAAGAAGGGAAGATGCCATGAGCGTCAGCTAATTTCTTGGCTGCCTTTTGGGGTAAACTGTCGGTCGTCGATGGCGATGTCTCGTCTCCGTGTGAGACATTTTTCACTGTAGTGCCAAACTCCACGTGAGGCAGATGTCTAATTTAACTCCAACGAGTAGCTATGTTAATAGTGGCATCTACCCATTGCACGGCATATTTTATTAATTTGATTAAAATATTTTAAATTTTAAATTCATGTAATACAATGTTTTAAATATTTGTTAAGACTCTATCATCAGTCTGATTGAAATGTAGATTAGTAGTTGTTATCAGACCACTAATGGTATCAATAACAAATGTAACTATCATTGCTAATATAATATTAATTTTGTTTGGTCTAATCTAATATGATAGTAACTTACTGTTACGGGCTGGTACAAGTCTTCGATGACATGGGTCAATAATATTCCGCTGTCCTTCTTGGAAAGGGAAAGGGAGGAAAAAGTAGAAGAAAGAAAGGCCCTCGATGTTTCAATGGCAGGATAGAAAAGATATTTTGGCATTGCTTGTTAGATTAAAAATCCTTCAATAAACTATATTCAATTCATTAGCTATCATAATTTCGACAACATTTCTGTTGGTGCAGTGTGAAACTTTTTATTTGGGCCGATAAACTATAATTTTAAGGTTCACTAAATAATTATTAGTGAATAAGAAAAAAACAAGTGTTATGCGGCAAATAAAATTTTCCAGGGTTTACAAAAAGGAGGTTTGATCAGCGATTGGATCACAACATGACACCCAAACAAGAAGAGTTGACCAAGAAGATAGTTTGATCGGCGATTAGTTTCAGTTGGACTGGCTGGTTCACCTCATTAGATTAGTCAACACTTATTGAAAATATTACTTTTTAGAATTGTTAGATTATAAATTATTAAACTAAGATTTTTACGGTAAATTTTATTGACAAATTAGATGGTACATAATATAATTTTTGTTACATTAATAAAAATACATTTAATTACATATTTTCTAAAAAATTTCTGGTCAACTTCCGAATATATCATTACAGTCGAAATCCAGAGAATGAAATTGAACAGTCTCCGGATCGATGGTAAAAATATTCATTTTTTTTGCTGCTGCGCCACCTTTTCGTCTCAAACTTAATAAACACATATCCCATCAATAATTGCTACTACTAGTCAAGACATCTAACTAAGCACGCAACTGATAATATATGATTAAGGCTACATAATGTACATCATCAATTCGCCTATTTTAGTTTAGTGAAAACAACATTTTACCTATACTGGACAAACCAATATCTAATTTATTGCATGCGACTTTTGCCACAAATATAAAAGTTACTTTATAGTAGCAACCAAGTACCTATAAAAATGTAGCAATTAATTACATCATATCATGCAAAGCACACACAAAATAGAATAATTTTTTAAGACACAATTTGTACCAGAAATATTTCATTTATTCTGTCCTCTACTAGGTAAAAGAAGGGCTGATTTCACAGAGATCGACATCCAATTCAGGCGATCAGTAACTGGTTTTGTATTTGGATTCCTTAGATAGCCATGCCCAATGTATTTCGCTGGACTCGGACAAACTTTGCACATAATTTTGGAGTTATAAAATTGTTACTTACATTAAAAAAAATGTAAAGTACACCACAGCAAAGTAGTCTAAATGTTTAAATGAAAGTAACTATTAAGAGGTTAGTTATGTCATAAATAAAATTTACGGTATTTGAATATTTGATTTTGAATATGAAATATTGGAAACATTAGATTATGCGAGGAGTCGAAACGTGCACCAGCCACGTGTCTAAGTCTACCATGTCGAGAATTTGTATGGGTCTTTAATTTCCTTGTTGTACTTTTTGCAGGAATTTTTGTCCAAAGTGATAGAAGATCTGAAGCAAAGAATGTGAAATATTCATTGTCACATTATTTTGGACAAACCATTTTGCATGAAGTAAAGGTCAGTGTACGGGGTTCTTATTTTTAGAGCCCAAAGGACTGACACAGATTGACTTGACAGGTTCATTGAAACTCTATCTACTATAATTACACCTGTAACTCTCTTTTTTTTGTGGAAAATTACTGTTACTTTGTCTCATTTGGGTCATAAACCAGACCATCATCGGAACGAATCAACTTGTTTTAGTATTATATTTTAATTTTTATATTTAACTCCAAATATTAAAATAATATTTTATTTAGTTTTTATGCATGAGTCCCGGTAATCTTTCAAGGAGAAGCGTACAATCAGAAGTTTCTCGTGTATTTCATTCTCTACGGCACTCGAAAATGGATCGCTACGCCATTCTCTTTCTCTGGCTTTTGTACCCAAAACTTTATTTTGTATTCAGAAGCTTGGAGATAAGCTTAGCTAATATGTGTACCTAAACCAGTCCTTTAGATATTTTTCCACGTATAAATATATATTATACATATTGAAAAAAATTATTTAAATATATACTTATGAAAAAGCTTTGTCTAAATAATCTTTAAACGAAGAGGACGGGTCAAATTTTGAACTATGTTAAAGTATAATTATTTTTTATATGTAAAATTGTATTATTTCTCTGAAAGTCGCTAAAAGTTGTATTAAATAAAAAGAGATATTTTATATAAAAAGCGAGTATGATAATTCTCTCTCAGAATTCAATAACGGAAATCTATTCACTCTACCGAAATATGTAAATATTCATTCTAACCCAACATAATTTTATCTAATAGGCAAAAATAGGCACAAGATATTAAATAAATCCGGTTATTTTTATAATTAAACTTTTCTACATTATTACTAACGCTTAAAACTCATCATATAGCTAGACTACCAAGTTCTTTAGCAGTAAATTTGGGTTTTTTTTCGAGAAAAATATATTACAAAAATTGAGAATCGAAGACGAAAGTCTTAGATTAATGGCGATTATAGCACCGAAAAGGGGTATAAATACATTGCATGTGATATGGTTTTTGAGTGGGTGTACATGCTTAAAGTAGAATGGACACAAAGTGGATAGCATACATGTCTGCTTTTAGGAAAGCTGTAATCCCAATATATCACCTTTTATATGCCCAGGAGAAATAATAATTAACAGTTTTATAAGTTATGCAAGTAATAATGGACAAAAAAATATTTTCTTTTGTGTAGTCTTATCATTTGATCTCTTTCGTAATAAAATTAATACAATTTTGATATCATGTTAAAAATTCAACCTCTTCCAAAATTCAGATGTGTATGTTCTGATGCCCGCCTATTATTTTTGTAGGCTTCTACATTAAAATTAGGATGTGGGTATGGTTGGTTAAACGGAACAATCATGAAGCAACACGAATTGTACCGGTCTGTGGCTATACTTTTTGAATTAAGAGTTTGGCATGGGATTAATAATATCATAATGGAGAAAAGCATATATTAACGACTAGAATTACGACAACAAATACATACGTGTAATGAACGTCCATCGTTGACCAAAATCTAAGCTATGTTTATTCTTCCATCAAATAATTTGTGACCGACATGCCATGTACTGTACCTGTCAGTTCCTGACAATACGGTCACTAATGAGGTCACTATACTACTTTATTGCATTTACAGTATCTTGTGATCAGTTTATCTGAATTTTTTTCTTCTTGAAGTTGAAATTTCAGATGGACCTCAAAATGAATTAATTTAGAGGTTGCCTAGAGAGCACTCAATTAGGGTTATACAGGTCTAGTTAACTTTAATATCAGTTAGAGTTATATTTTTTTGTGTGGAATCTAATTAATGTTAAGACACTTACTACAACTCCTAGTCTATCTTGGTCACTAGATTTTTATTCCTCTATGTAAATACATATTTACATCACTAGCAATTTCTCGTACTACCAGGTGGTAGTCACAACTTCTCTAAAACTTTACCGAACTAGAACCTATTAGGAAACTCTTGGCAAGAAAAGAAGCCATGGTTATTACTACTAATATCAATTTAACACCTAATATCAATTTAACACCTAATATACAACGTCTAATCTAAATCCGAGTTCAAATCATAAATGACAAAAAAATAAAATTCGTGCTGAACTTTGTATGCAATCTTAATCTTTGAACTCGAGAGTTGAGCATTAAGGAGTTAAATTGTGATTTAAAAAAATTAGACACATGGGGAGGGAACACAAGGGCAAATTCGAAAGAAGCCTTCACCCGTTGGAATCCACCAACAAGATTAAGGTAAATACTCTAGGCTCAATGAAATCTACCAAGAAATTTCTTGCAAGGCACTAGACGAGACCCTCGCTCAACATAATTCACCAAAGAGATCGGGTAGACACTCTACATACGATAAAATATACCAAAAGAGTTCAGAGCAACTCATAACCTAAAGGAGTCTACTAAAGACTAGAGGGATAAAAGGTTGCACTTTATATAGGATACATGATTCTTTGACTTCACATTAACTTTTATTCTACCTTCTCGGATTTCTGGACATATCTCAGGAAACATCCTTTATCTTTCTCTAGACAACTCTAAATTACTAACCGAGTATTGAATTAAAAATTTGACCATATTTAATGAAGTAATAGTTCCGAAACGACTCTGTCAAGTGACCATTTGAATCTGTCTTTTGGAATTCGGATGAATCTATCTTTTCTTTTTTATAAAATAGTCATAAATTTGTCCAGGGAACTCCGAATGATGCACCGTTTTTTCCATCATAAACTACACATAGGGCTTCCCAATCATATATGTATCTTACTTTGAATCCTTACCAATAAGGAGATACGAAGGTTCAAAGTGGCCTTTCTGCTGGACCTCTATATCAGATTGGGTGTTGAATGACACGCGGTAAAATTTTCAAAAATTAAAAAATCACGATATTATAGTGAAAAAATCACACACATTAGTATAACATTAAAAAAATATTTTTATCATAAAAATAAAAATATAAAATTCACATGATATTATCATATGAAAAATGTTAATATCACAAAATATTATAAAAAAACAATGTCAGTTCGATTCATCTAGATTATGTACTGTACGCTTTACGCACAAAAAAAGATTTTATACTGTACGGACTGATTTTTCAATATGTAACTAATATAAGTAGAGGATTATCAGTTAATCTCGGTGGTAGTTAGAGTTATCATTTAATAAATTGGTCTAATTGGATATTCGCTATCCCCGTCAATGTAGTTCTTTTGGTTCATTTCCCCCCTAATAATTGGACTTAGAAGCAAAAGATTAGAATCAAGTCGATCAATACTATTAAACAACTACCTGAAACGGCATCAAGAGTGGGATAGAGATGCTCCAGCCTCTTTTTTCGTTTTATTTTTTGCTAGTTAGGTTCACTAGCAAAACGTTAGATCAAATGGATTAGGACTAACTACCAATTAAAAAACATTACCTCAAAGGGAAACAAAATTCGGGAGTGAGATGTTAAGATTTAGTTTTCTTTATTTTGTGTTGGCAATGGAACCACTTTTTCTTGTTTTGGCGGGGCCACTTATCTAGTGACATTGTGACAAAATTGCAAGTCAATATGGTAACCCTACATTTTAGGTCCTAGTCCTTTTCCACCCTCTCTCTCCTATTGTTTTATAATGAGCAGACAAGAGACAAGACAATTGTCTCACAAAAAGAAGATAACATAAAATTGCTTCATTGGCAATCAATTTTTTGACGTGAATTTTTGTGGGAATCAAACATTCTTGAATATTATTTAGAAATAATTGAAATGGTATTTTTAAATTTTTAAATTTGAATCTTATTTACATCTTTAAATAAATCCAAATCTTCTATCATTTAAACAATCCAAATCAAATTTATATTCTAGCTTTATTCTTTATGATTGCCGTTAAAAATTCAACTATTCGGTAGTTGCCTTTGAGAAAATTAATGGCGACATTTTGACTTATTCTATAAAAAAAACTCACATTTATTGCGCTGACAATCTGGATTAAATGTTAATCCCTTATTGCTATAATATACTTTCTAATACTTGTGTAAAGTAAATATTTGAAAGTAAACTTAATAATATTTGTATTATTGAAGCACAAACGTAAATAAAATGGATGACCAAATATACGTTGTATAACAAACAAAACTTGCATACATTCCTAGAGCATTAAAAACTTAATTATTGAGAGCAATTGTTTCTCACTTATAGTTTTGGCAAAAATAGTTAATTATCTATAAACAATTTCCATTTCCATTGATGTCTCACGTGGTTTGCCTGGTGTTTATCAACTCAGTTTACTGTTTAATCAGCACGAATTTCGCCTGCCTATTTTAAAATCAAAACTTGTTATACTCACATTTTCATTTTCTGTTTTATTTGAGAAATTTATATTTTCACTGATGTAATTTTCTGTTGAAATGATGCAATATCTAACTTTTCTTTTACCAAATTTAACAATATTATTTTAAATTTTTTCTGGAATATAAAATTTTAACCTATTATTTGAGCATTTAAACTAATTGATCGTACAATTCTCTATTTTATGACATGCTGCTAGATAGAAAGTTTAAACTATTAACACGATGTAAACCACACAAATTTCGATTTAATGTTAACTGATTTGAATATATATGAATCACGAGTTCATCGAAACAAGGTAAGATTCTTGTTCATTTAGTACAATTGAAATCTCAAGATGGCAAGAGGAAGTAGGTTGGTTATATGTTTTTAATACTACATAAGATCCAAACAATAGTCAATATAACTAATAAGGCTCAAACAACACCTTTGAAATTGGATATTGTTACGACAATATCTATGCAAAGCAAGGATACCCAAGATCTTCAAAGTGGTCAAAGACATCGTGGAACAGAATCACAGTCTTCAGGGTGCTAAAGTTTGAATTAATGGCGTTCATTAATTTTGACCCCATAAGGGCTTGAAGTCTAGGTGGACAAAGTTATAACCCTCAATACTAACATATACTTAGATCAATTTTTAAAAGAGTTGATATATGTTAATCTAGATATCTCCAATTCAAACACTTAAAAATGCATTGTTATTAACTTTTTGTAAGAATATTACCATAATTAGAAAATCATATTGGCTACAATTAAGTTAATTGTTGTATAACTAAAAATATCAAATTCAATCTCGGCAGGCATCATAGACTATTCTGTTTTTAGGGTGTCATAAATATCCACAACCGACAACGTCCTATCTAAGACAGAATTAATGTGCAAATCCACATTTTATTCTCATTGGTGCTAAATGACGCGACATGACGACAAAGAAAGCGTATATACATGAGACTGAAGTTATACGTCGGTTCTTTGAAATTCGAGTTTCATGTTTCATGAAATTGGCATTTCATAAATTGGCATAGTCTTCAGGGTGCTAAAGTTTGAATTACTGGCGTTCATTAATTTTGACCTCATAAGGGCTTGAAGTCTTGGTGCGGTGGTCAAAGTTACAAAACTCAATACCAGTTTGTACTTAGATCAATTTAAAAAAATTGATTTATATTAATTTAGGTATTTCAAATTCTAACATTTGAAAATACATTTTATATACTTATTGTAAGAATTTTACCATAATTAAAATTCGTACTGGTTACAAATTAAATTAATTGTTGTATAACTAAAACATTATATCTAATCTCGACAGGCCATTGTACTGTTCTGTTTTTAGGGTGTCATAACTATCCACAACCAACAACGTCCTATCTAAGACAAAATTAACGTGCAAATCCACATTTTATTCTCATTGGTGCTAAAATAACGGGACATGACGAAAAATAAAGCATATATACGTGAGACTGAAGTTATACGTCGGTTCTTCGACATTCGAGCTTCACGTTTCATGAAATTGGCATTTCATAAAATGGCATGAAACTTGGAGATAACTAGAATTAATTAAAGATAAAATCTTCCTGGGAAAACCCTATATTCACTAACTATCGTGCTTGTACAAGAAGCCTTCCGCTTTCTAATCTCATTCCATGTTCTTGGTTTTTGTAATGATGTTTTATAAGTTCGCGTGCAAATTAAAATATCGCTAGTTGTAAGAGGTTGGACTGCAATTATTTCAACACGTAAAAACAAATTTTATTAGTTGTACCTAACGATGCGGTAAACAACAAATACTTGGATAAATCTGTGATGATGCTATTTTAACTTAAACCGAAAATTTTTGAATTTGTTTTTAAGAACACAATAGTGTAGGTACTTATCGTGAGAGTTTTTCCATTTCAATGGTCACACCTGATTCGAACCTTGATTAATCGGTCTAATAAATCAAATATTCATGAGTATAAACAAAAAAATAACAATGTGGTAATTTAATATTTCATCTTAAACAAACTCCATTGAAAACTTATTAAAAAAACAAACGCATTCATTAAAAAAATTTACGTTCTTTGGCTTTACTAATGTGTGATGCAACACATATTTTTATTTATGAAACAAACAGTTTTGTGAGTGAACAAAACGCCAACGTATCAATTGTTCTGATATTAGTTAAATCTTTTATATGTATCCAACCTAGAACAAGAAACCAGGATGGAGTCAAACATCATCGTGCAAAAACTGCATAATCACATGATTTGATCCATTCCTGTCTGTAAACTAAGTACAGCCTTATCTGTGCTAAATCACAACTGACGCGCTATTCCAAAGAATAATCGATGGGTAATATTTATAAAAATATTTTGCCATTATTTCCGTACGTACGATGCAATATTGCAGTTGGCAAGGTACAAAATGAAAGATTTAATACAATCCACCGACCCCTCGTGGAAAGAATGTTTATGCGGTAATTCCTAGTTAATTCGTTTTGGTTTATACCACCTAGCATTCCATGTGTATTGTTACAATTAATTCATATTTGAATGATAGACAAATATGATTCAAGTTTTGTTTATCTAAGAATCTAAATTAGGATGCGACTGATTAAACAATCAATTATTCTAAGTACTAGTTATACAACCAGCTAGCTATCCAGAAAAGAAAGAAAAATAGTACTAACGGTTCATAATTAATCGTAGTGTCCGGAAATAATTAGTACGTGTAAGCTTAACAACGTGGACGTGCAAGTAATTTAGAAATTGCTTAAACATGAACAATTTGAAGTACGTAGTAGGAAGAAATTGCTTCGAAATGGCGAACTGTGGACATTCTATCTTTCTTTTTCCAAGTCAATGATGAGTTCTCGTAGAATGCGCCCATTTTGAATGAAGTGTTTTCCAATATGCATGTATAGATAGAATAATCTAATCAAAATTTGTACAAATTTAATTTTATATATCATATCATTAAATAAAATTGAATTGCTAACTTAATTTTTTGCGAATCAGAATAAACTTGATAACTAGAATAGTTTGGCAACATGTATTGCATTGATATATTTCAATTACCAGATATTGTAAGCCATAAGGAGACAACCAAATATTCATGCCGTGTAGCGGTAAAGTATATATGAAACCGGAATATCCACCGCTATATCCCAAAGTACCAATGAAAGTACATACACTTGGCTAAAAACGATATAAATTATTTATTAGATGACATTTCTTTTTAAACTAAGCTACATGTACCTGAATATTTGTTGATTAACTAATCTAAGTTTAGCTAAATCACATTGCAAAGAACGACAATATTTTTATTAAATTTTAATACAATTACATTTTTAAATTTTGGTCTTTGATATTTATTTAACTAGTATTTTTTTTGCTAGGTTTTATCAATTGACTTGGTGCAGAGTGGAACAAACGTGGTTTTGAATCATAAATTAAATTAAAGAACTTTGGTAAGGCGAGGAAGGTTGGTGGAAGGTGAAAACCAACAAATTTTCCTAATACATGTTTTCAAGGTCAAAAGTCCCCGCGGTTGCACTTTATACTATGCAAGAGTATTCCAACACTATAATTTCATTATTGATTGTATAACTAGTTTTTATTTATTTATATCACTTGTGTCCGAAATTTATTGAATCAATTAATTTAATTTCAGTTTTTCATTTGAGTAATTTTTTTTTTGCATTTCTACATACTTGCAATTTGAGATTTCCTAATTAAAATATAACAATACAATCCTTAGTTGATATAATACGAATTATAAAGTGAAGGTGGGGAAATTTGAACGTGAAGGTCTACTACGAAGGGGACAAAATGTAACCCGTGGCTTTCGGCTCGACTGTGTTATCTCCTGTCTTCTTCTTCCTATTTCCTTTCACCAAATACACGTGACAATTAATATCACAATAATTAATGTAAGGGGCATTTCTATTTGGGAAATCTGTTGCAAATACTAGCTAAATGTAGGTGACGGTTGTTCTATTTTTTGTATTTTAAATCAAATCTAGTCAAGTTATAATTGTTTACTTCCATTTGGTAGTACTAAGAGTTGTTCAATCTTTCAAAGTTTGTTTTCTCCTTTTATACTAGAAACAAAATTGTTTGACGTTTAAAAAAAATGGGCTAGGAGATTATTCTAAATTTTGAATTTGACATAAATATTTTAAATATTAATAGAGTAGACTGATATATGACCCAATGTATTTGACCTAATAAATTTAGTTCATATATAGCATTAAGTTGAATCATTGGACAAATTAGTTCATATATAGCATTAATTTTAGTAATTTTTTAATCTCAATTTATATAGGTTATTATTTTTTTTCTTCAAATTAGTTTAGATTCTAGTTATTGTGAATTCTAAAAATTCCACAAAGAGTTCTACCTTTTTCCAGCAAAAGGGAGCTAGTGGGCCGAATGTCTAAAAATTTCCACTGGCCGAAAGACTCCTCTCTTTTTGAATGTTAGACTTAACTAAGATGAACTTTTTTGAACACACTTGAGAAAATGGCTATCCGTTCAGAGTCAACCATTGGCTTTTTTTTTGGTGGTTGATGCAAATTTCTGGGTGGCACCAAGTCTGGTAGCTTTATTTATTTTTGAAATTTTGGTAGAATTCGGTATATTAATGTTAGAGGGCTATGAAAGACAAAATTGTATTAAGATTGTGATATTCAACGTCAATTTTTTTATTATTATCTAGATACTCTTTTTCCACTTCGATATTTTTCACTTAATTTGTCATAGCAGTGACAAAGCCGACAATGCAAGAGAAAATATATGCTAAACATGCTGCAAATATTTTGGTGAACAAAAAATTAAATATATTTTTTAAATGCCAGTGAAATTTTAAAAGGCTGATCAGAATGTACTATGTCAAGATCATCTTTTAACTCATAATTTCTAAAACTCCTAAAATTCAAATAGAAGAACAATAGGTAGTGGAATTAGACCATTGCTGTATTGACCGTGGTAGCACTATTTTTATCTAAGTCAACACTTTCCTACAAGACTGAGATTGGTGTTAATACTCAGTCTAGGCGTGGGAAGACCGTTTTGCTCATTTTAATTTGTTTCTTATTACGGTGAAGTTTCTCTATTTCACTTTGGTACAAAATTGACAAGAACAATAATTTTTTTGTTATATTATTTAATATTAGAAAACTAATTTGTTTGATATTTGTTCAAAATGATAAAAAATTTATCAATAAAAATTTACCTAAACTTTGAACATTCCAATTTTAGATCTCTCAATTTATGTAATTTTTTATCAATCAAATTACTTTTATTTGTTGAGTCAAAGAGAAGTTATGGATATTTTTGGAAGCTTTTAGACAGCGGATCGAACGGAATGGATCACGAAAGTTCTTAACGGAATAATATACTTTGACGTGGCGTAATATGCAGCCCGTATAACGTTTTCAACATTGGACAATTACTTTTTCAACATTGGACCATAACTTTACTTTTCTCAACATTTGACTATTATGACTATAACGGTTATACGCACATTTTCTTTTGTTATTAATGAAAGCTCGACAAGATTAGCTAGGCGATTTCGAATAAGAAAAAATTATTATAATTCGGACTAGAAACTTTTAACTAAATTAAAATTGGGAGTTACAATACAAGTTTCAAGTTGGAACTTTTCGACTTTGACTCAGTGAACCATCTTTTACTATGTGACTACTCCCTAGCAGTAGATTCACAGTTTTACCTCACCACGTCCCAGAGAAGCTTTTGACTGAGTCTAATCCATGGGCGGAGGGACATGGTAAAAGAGTGGGGTAATTACTTAATATATTTTTTGTTTTAATAAATTAAATATAGTTTTTAATGTATGTTCTGATTAAAATTAAAAATTGGTTTCACTAAAAAATTGATCTGCTTATAAATTGAAACAAAATTTTAAATTTTCAGGAATTGTTTATATTACACAAACTCTATAAATTTTCTAACTCTGCTCCTATTCTAATCCGAATTCTTGCTTGCTCTTCTTCCTCTGGAAAATATCAGGTTAACGAAAGGAATACACACCGATTGTAAACATAACGGTCTAACAAGAAAGGATCCGACAAATAAAAATATTGGTTAAGAAAATAATAATTCGGATCATATTATTCTTGTCCGGATCATATAACAATTGTCTAAAGTTAGGCTCCGCAGTAGTAAAAGTTTCTGAGAGTGATACTTTTGACGGTCCTTACTTGTGGGTAATTAAGTTCTGATCTAGAAATCATAAAGTCCATAGAGTATGGGCCAAGCCCATGTCTGCATTCGTAAGGTCCATGAGTTCTTTTTGAACCAACCGTAGTCTCAATAAATAATTCAACTAACCAAACTAATCCAATTCCGAACAGAGTCCAATCCTTTTAGTGTGGCCAAGACCACACGTGGTCACGGCGGCCTTGTCGTCGTTTTGATTCGGATGAATGTCATTCGTCGATATGGCCGACACCCGACATGGTCGCGGCCTTCCCGTTGTTTCTCTGATGCTTTAAGACCAGAGACGGTAGAGATTAACTCGGAGAGGATGAACAAGAGACATGAGAGAAGAAAAAATATTCTTGCCCACCATAAACAACAATGTATCCGCAAAGGAACGATATGCCAACATTGAGAGCTCTCTCCAACCTTCTTGATGTTGGAAATTATACTATGTTGTATACACTCATCCAGCAGTAAAACTATACAGAGATGAAAGCATCTGCTTAACAACACCTCCATCTTCAACCAACTTGCTCGTCCCCGTGCACGCCATCTCCTAACCCGCTCGTCAAGGACAGAAGATCCGTCAGCTCCATTCTGTACTCCAGCCCCCGAAGATAGTGTCCCAGAAGCATACACCTTCGAGGGAAAGATGGAAAAGAAAACCTTATGCAACAGATTCAGATAAGAATAGTTGGGAAATCAATTTCCAGTTCGAAGACTGGTCATAGATAAATGAAGATAACGGAGCTAAGAGTCCAAAGTTTAAAGCAACCAGCAAGATGGCAGTTAAAACTTGTGGTTCAAGCCAAGAAATTTCAGAAAGACAGTTAGCTCAAAGCATAAATATCAATCAAGATTTCCCAATATGCTTGAACTTTTAAGTTAAAAAAATGCTTCAACTTCCACGGTTGGAGAACCGAAAAATTTCAGCCTGACAGTGAGATTTAGTTTCTCATCTTAAAACATTCATCTAAACTAAAACTAAAAAAAAGAAAAAAAAAATAGATGACTTTGAAAGTTTCCTCACCAGAAAAGTAATCGTGCCAAATAGTCCCTGGTTAATGAAATAACGGGCTGAAACTTAAGTGAAGTATTTTCAACAAGCTCAGCGCAATCCTCGCTGCCTATATTTAGTGTCCCAGCAGACGGGTTCTCTGACTGTGGAGGAGCCTTTGAATGCATGCTTGGTGAAAGTGTCGCGAGGAGACCATGAACTACAGAGTGGATTACTTCTTTCAATTCAGGAGATGTAGGTTCTGATAACTCAGCTACCTGTTCAGGGTTCAGAGCACACTATTATCAACAGATCCAATGGGTCAAAAGTGAAAAGGCTACCCTACAACATAATATCCATTTACCGTAACCACGAGAGCAAAGTGTATACCGTGCATCAAAGAAACTACGCATAATAATAGAGCTACGCAATGCAGAAGGAAAGGGCAAACAGTGACACAAGGCCATAGCTTATCCCACCAAGTCTACCAAACTCTATAGGATTCAACAGCATGGACAACAAACATTCTCTAATCATTTAGGACCTCAAATCATAGAAACTAATGTCATGGACATTATGGTCTTTTACAACATTCTCTGTTCAGGGAGCATGCTTTACCGAATGGCCAAAAAAAAAATCTGTATTATCTGTAAGACTGAGGTGCACATTTTTTCCGCAAGAAAGGCTTTCGAGATTAAGTAGGCTATCACTCATTAAAAGTACTTAGACGACATCCAGCATAATCATATCCAACAAGTCAAACCTTTTCTGGTTCTAATGATCTTAGGTAATCTAACAAGTCGTTCTTTTCTTCTCCAACAAATTGTTGCAGCTGAAGAGCAGCACTTCTCCTTTTGGCGTCGTCAAGTTCCTATAGAAACATTTCGACCACACAATGAGAAAACACGGCAATGCAAATACTGGTGTTATTCAGTAACAACTATAAGAACAGCAGTATGAAGAATAACTATAAACAGAAACACAGCAGTAACAACAGATCAGTGTGGTGCCCACAAAACTCAAACACCACGTCACCACGATAAGCTTGTAAACTTGGATGCAAGAAAGTGTACATAGACGAGAATGCATCTATACTCTCGACATTGGCAGTCATCATGTTGATTATAACATAGGCCAAGAATTCCCGAAACAGCATGATGTGCAACTAGTTGGCATCAATGTAATTGAGGTAGAAAGTTATTGATCGCTAAGTGCTGAGACATTTTGTGGTTCCTACTTCCTAAGCAAGAACGTTATAAATTGCAAGCACCTTTTTCATAGAAGATAAACGAGACTGCAAATGAAGAAGATACTGCTGAGCTTCTTCAGACATTTCACCAAGGCCTTCAATGCTGAGAGTATCAGCTTCATCTTTATCACAAACCTCAGATTCTTCATTAGTTTCTTCTCTTTCTGATGTAACCCCTTCGAAGTCAAGTTTAAGATCATCTGGTGACTGCTTTCCAGGGCGATCTTCATGAATATCAAAGTTCCTCTCCAGACAAAGTCTGTACTCTGCATTCCGCAATGTATACCTGATCTTGGTAACAAGGGGAAAATAACAAGTACATACTTAATCATTGTTATCTCCAAGAATATTCTATCTTCTACGTCATACACTCTAAACCGATAAGATGAATCAACTCCGGATACAACCAATGACATTCTGTTGTTAAAGAAAAGATTTCAACTATGAACTAATAAAAGTAAAACTTAAAACTATAACGTTGAGAAAGGTCAACTAAAAGCTGCACAAGAAGAAGTCATCTCTGTACCCAGTCATCATTGAAGAAACAAGCAACTTGGACAAGGGTTCCCACAAAGCCTCGATAAAAACTTGAAACCGGTCTGATGGAAGTAGACCCAACATTCCTGATATGGTCCTCTTCATAGCATCCAACGTCGTCGGAGAGACGTCTCTCTGGATAAGGCTCACATCCAGTGGCTCTATCTCTTGTATCAAATCCGCTAGCACAGACTTCTGAAACAACAACAAAATTACAGTTGAAACACAGAGAACACCAACAGTCTCAACTATAACCCTTGCGCATCATGCATTTTCTTCATATAGTAGCCGAAACAAGTAATTTTGCAGTAAAAGTCAGAGCAAAAAGTTCATCTTTCAACTTGTTTCGCAAATGCCAATTGTAAAGCAATTCCACTATTTACGAGACCAAAAATGAATGTTTCAATTCCAATTCGCATAATCCGGTAATTCCAATTCAAAACTACACTGCAGTTAAGTCTCCAAGCAACAATTCCCACTTATTAGCTCATTGAAGCTGATACAAAAGACCCCAATTCGCAAAACACTAAAGAAACGAAAAATTCAACATCTTTTTGTGACTTAACAGTTAAAGTTGCAACCTTTAAACCAAAACCCCCAACAAAATTCGCCCCAAAAAGATTAAAAAAAAAAGAGAGAGAGCTAATTAAGAATCCGGTACCGAACCTTATCGCCGGCCCGGGGAGGCGTCGGGATGGACCCGAACTCGTCGAAGGCGTTCGAGGAGGCGGAAGCGGAAGCTAGGGTTAGGGTTAGGGCCCGGGTCCTCCTAGGGTTCGACGAGATTATGGCGCGAAGGGACGCGCACGGGGAAGCGGAGAAGGGGATAGCGAGGAAGGAGGAGGAGCTAAGGTCGTGTTTGGCTGGCGGTTGAAGTCGTCGGAGGGAGGAGGAGACGGAGGAGACGGAGATTGTTGTTGCCATCAGTTTTAAGAAGAGATTTTTTTTTTTCTCCTCTTTTTTTATTTTTACTTGTGTTTCTCCTCGCTTCTCCTCCTCTCTTCTCTAACGCTACACACTTGTCTTCTTCTAGATATTTATATTTGTAGGAAGTTCGGTTTAGTTACTGGTAGTCCGGCACTTTTACGATTGGGTACTTGTTGGTTTCATTTCTTAGGTAATTCCAGAGGTTAACTTTTATAAGTATTATTATTCCTTGAGAACATCCATCCAATGGCGTTTTCCATTATGCTGTATTTCTCTCATTCACGTCAGATCGTATTCTCTAATTTAATTTTTCTTCACAGTACTTCAACACATTCACATTGTTCTTTTAAAAAATATATATAGATAACTATATCAAACTCGTATATGATTTCCACTGATTTTAAAAATGTCAAAATTAAAGATTTTTGGGAATACAAAATATTATAGTAACTTAAAATTATATTACAAAATTAATTAAAAATTATATTAAAATAAAATACAATTACATCAACTAAAATTTAAATTGTCCAAACAAATACTTGATTAAGGTGCGCTTAATTACTAGATCTTTGGGAGATAAATTCATTTTCGCAAGCAACCAAGAATTTCAATTATTTATTGTCTTATTGTAGATCTACAACGGTTAACACCTATAATGTATGATCATTTACTTTTTTGCGGGCAATTTACAACTCTTCATTCTCTTCATAAGAAGTATCATCGCTTGGAGTGACTTTTTTCTTTCATTTTGATGTTCTTTGATTGGTGATCTACAATGACTAACATATGCCAGATAGCACAACATTTTTAATCTTTGACTCAATGGAGTATGAGAGTTGGTAAGGACTAAATTATTCCATTTTTCAATGGATCATGTGGGTTTAGAACTTCCACTACACTCTACATCTTGTGACTCCTTTCGAACTGCTAAATGTTGAACTTGTTAATTCAGGGTCTCATTTTAGATATTTCCACATCACAATTTTTTCTCCATATGAAAATATTATTGGTGAGCTGTTGCTAATATATGAATGCTCTACGCACATTCTTTTTAATTGCCTTTTTGTAGGTTGCAACCTATTTGTCGCATGTATAATTAAGCCATCAACAATGACTTTTTATTTGCACCACATTTCTTAGGTTGATTTGAAGAAGATTGTATTTTTTAGATTGTGCAAACAATTTTTTGATTTTAAGGTCTTTTCCCTTTTGATTATTGCTCTGTATAATATCTTCATTGTGTCAGATATAAGCAGGCATTATAAAAATAGATGGGTTAATTACCCTCAGGTCCCTGTACTATTGACGATTTTGTAATAGGGTCCCTGTATAATTTGAATAAGATATAAGGTCCATGTGTTATAACGAAATATTGGCATAAGTTCCCTAACTTAACATTTGATGACATCATCAATTTCTTTTTTTTTACATTGAATTGACCAAAATACCCTAGCCAAAAATTAAAAAAAACCCTTCTTCAACCTCAAGCCAAATCCAAACCGTCTACGCTGATGGCGATATCTATAAGCCCGCATTTCGCATAGAAGTCGACCAGCCTTGTCGACAAAAACAAATCCACCTAAATCCTATTCCTCTTGATATAATCATGAACTTCCCTCCCCTTCTCGACCTCCCCCAACCGCGAGCACGCGGAAAGAGCAGACACCAGGGCCACATTATCGGGCCGAACCCTATCTTCCATCATGGTGCAAAACATAACGACAGCCTCTTCACAGCGGTCTGCTTGGGTGTACCCCAAGATAAGCGTAGCCCAAGTGATGGAATCCCTCTCTAGAATTTCATCGAACAACTCCCGCGCGACTCCCCAGCTCTCCACCTTTAACAAGCCTATTGATCATCGAGTTTCACGAGACCGCATCTCTCACGGGACTTTTGTCGAACACCTTGCGCGCATCGTGTAGACCCCCACCGCGGGAGTACCTGCTTATCAAGGAGTTGACGACATAGAGGTCACCAAAGAAGCCAAACCAGACAACCTGCGCATGGAGGGATCGAATATGGGTCAGGTCAGGATCCGAATTGGCAGCAACCTTGAGGAGGAAGAGGAAGGAGTGCGGAGAGAGGGGAGGAGCACAACGGAGGAGCCGAGGAGGAGGGTGTGGGCTCGGATGAGTGGTTTAAAGTTTTGAACTTTATTTTTGTTTTGGGTTGAAATGGATTGATGTTAAGATGGGGACGTATGTGTTTGGTTTATGGGTTCATGTTTGAAAGCCTTCGACGAAGAGAGATGAAGATTTTTTTTATTTTTGGCATAAAGGTATTTTGGTCAATTCAATGTTAAAAAAATTGATGATGTCAGCGAAGGTTAAGTCAAGGACCTTATGCCAATATTTTGTTATAACACAGAGACCTTATATCTTATTCAAATTACACAGGGACCCTATTACAAAATTGTTAATAGTACAAGGACCTGAGGGTAATTAACCCAAAATAGATTCTACAAGATTCTAGGATTTATTTATAGCTCTTCCTTTAGTATCCTCTAGAGATACATCATCCTCTGAATGGTTACGAGATTGTTGATGTCTTTATGGAGTTTGAAAGCCTTATTGTTGTTAAGGTCTTGGTTGTTAGCTGAAATGTTTTGAAAATATCTTGGATATAGGTAATGGAGAAAATTTAATGAGGCATTAGTTGATGTTGGTACAAGTTGGGTTGGTGTAGAGGAACATAGTATTGTTGAGGTCTTAGTAGATTTTGGACAAAGTGTTGTTAAGTATTTGGTAACTTGTGAATTTTTTTTTTGCGTTTTAGAAAGACTTTGACTAGGTTGTGAGTAAACTTGTAAATCAAATTCATGATTAATTTTCAATCATCTAAGCTCAGTTGTCCAATCAAATTATTGATTAGGATTCATATTTTAAAAAATACAATAGAGATGATTACAGAAAGATGAGAGAAGGGATAAAAAAATAAAATGATAAGGGCCTCTATTTATAAAATATTAAAACTATTCTTGATTACATAATTTTTTTTATACAGATATACATAAATTGGATTATTGAATATAAATAATTTTATAAAATTATTAAAAAATTATTCAAACAAAATGGTGTAAAATGATAAAAAAAAAAATATTCCAAAAAATTTTCAATTTTTAAAAAAAGTCGCATGGCAAACAATATCATATAGACTAACTGCGATGTGCTAGGCAGGCAAGGGAGCGCATTGTACTCTTTTGACACGCAAAACGTTTTGCATGTTAAGTAAGATGCGACTTTATTTAATAGGAGCCTACTACGTCACCAGTAAGAGAGCACATATTCCCTTGTTGTGGATGATCTAAGGATACCCGCCAAAGATCAATTACATTATTGATAACAAAAGTAATGCACTTTATGTCTTAGATAAGCGCATGAGAGATATCACTATTATAAGTTATCTGAGTACGTATTCCAAAAATATAATAAAAGTATAACTAAACCAAAAGTGTCCATAAATCATGCATGACAAAAATAGGCCCGTACATAACACCACTGGTTAACTTTATTCAACTGATTTTGTCACTTTGTTGATCTCGATTGGTTGTTATTTCAATATTGGTGTTCTCGTTCTTGTCTATATATTTTAGACTTTTGTTTTGTAAATGATTATCTTGATATTAGAATTGGTGCCACCCTCCTAAAAAACACTATTCAATTGATACCATGTGCATGGACTCGTTCCCATGTATCACTTTTTTCTAATTTTTGACATTGACAAATGAGACTTTTACAAACCATTCAAGATTTAAATGTATTTCAAACGGGAGTTCTATCATCGGTGGGCGAAATCGAGGAAAGTTCATGCACTTAAATTTCATGTTCGAGGGGGCACATATAGCATGTAGATCATAGGACATAATACTTGTCGTGTCAGAGGCTCAGAGCAAACAAAAAAAGAAATAAATGATGTATCACAGACTTGACCATCCAGACGAACACTAATTGGAAAACACTAATCATCCTTAAGAATTGATGTTGCTAATCAAAACTATAAAATTTGTCGGTGATTTTTTTTCTGTTATCTATGAATTTATTTTTGTCTGCTTTATATGTTGCTGTATTTTTACTGTTTGTAACAAGCAGCAACAAGTTGTCTAGGTGAGGACGGCACCGGAGAACCGCGAACAGTGCCGTTTGATCGGTTGCTTGTTCTCGCAAAAGTAGGTTGTTATTAACTTGCTATCGGAATAACCTAACCTAATTAGCGCCGACCAATTTTACGCCCTCAAGAGATTGTCCAAAAATGTATAAATGTCATTTTCTTATAAAGGGATTACTTAAATTAAATATTAAGAATATTTTTCTAGCTTGAACAACTAAAAGGTCTCAAGGTCAAAAGTCTTGTAAAGTATCAATGTTTTACGTCATTCAAATTTGGATAAGTAAGCTGGTAGGTAATTATAATGAATAGTATTAAAAAAAACTGTTTAACTCTTAATTGGTTGTTTCAATTAATCATATTTAATTTTAATCAGTACTTATATTTAAGGATATCACATTTTACATGATAAAAAAGTTTTCAATATGCAAGCTAATATCTGATATTAAAAAATAGGAAAAAAAATTTTTTGTGTATTATTCATAGTCGAACACTATTATCCCCCGTCTTTTTTCGTAATAATGTATCTTTGGTTAGTTCTTCAAATAATTTAATTATCTTATTCCTTAAAATAGGACACTAACTAATGTGCTAAACATTTAGGATGCTCACGTATGTTGATCATCGGAGGAGACAATAATAATAAATGGCGATGCAACATGCTCGTGGTGGTCCTGGAGGATGTGTCAAACCAACCGTCGTCCTAACAATAGCCTAAAACCAATGAATTGGTCTAATCAGTTATACCAAAAGTCACACAGCTCATCCCAGCCCCATGACAAAGCCCAGTGTTTCTACGTATCCGGACCCAACTGGAAGTTTTGTTCATTATACATTGCACTAACCATCCTTAACCCAAGCAAATAGACGAAATATATAGTCAATGTAAACAAGCAAACGCATTTTAAGGAGAGATCAGAGATGGTGACTTATCACGGTCGCACCCAACTCAAGTCAGCCTCAAACTCGGTTGGGGTTTGGCAACTTTTTTTCAGAATTAAGATCTTGCCTTGTATGTAATATGAATTAGAAAATCTTAACCAAAAAAAAAAAAGCACAGCTCTAGTGTTGGATGGAGTAGCCAATTCTAGTCACATAATCTCAGGTTTTACATTGTTGATATCCAATTTGCGCCTTGAGTAAAAGAAAGCTTAGCTAAGATTTCATTTTATACAATCTTATTCAGTGGAGCTTGTATGTCCATTTTGAAGATGTCGACAGCTACTTGCACCTCCATGTTGTAGCTATGTTGAACCAAATCCAATACAATGGTCAGTGAGGCAGTCCTTGTAGATACATTTTGACCATAAATGACGTGGCCTAAATCATTCATACCCGTCGTTGCGAGTAGCAATTGACTTTTTTTGGGGAAAAGTAAGCATTATTGTTTGCCACAGTATGTACATATTACCTATGCTCTTCTTGCCATATCAAAACAAGTTGCCACTATCAGGTTAAACCCTACTACACCAAAGAAGAAAAGAGTAACCCGCTAAAATAGCATCACCGTCATCTAGAAAAACAAAATAAACAAACCTCCTCCTACAACACCCAACAATAAATGGATGTCATTCCAGTAATGTTTGTCATCCCTCCCCGAGGAAGTGGAACTTTGAAACTTCATTCCTAATCTCCCATATCTGCCGAAAACATATATATAATCAAGGATATTAAATCAATCGGTTCTTATTGTTGTAGATATCTCTCTGCATGGATGTCGTTTTTTTAGATGGCTTATTGCGAAATTTTCTCTCAAGTATCTAGAGATCCGGTATCCGTTTGGCGTAAAAGGTTATTCTCTTTGGAACTTGTCTGTTTATGACTTCTAATAGATATCCTAAATCCATTTTTTTTTCAATTCCGTTCGGAAGAGAGCTGTATAAACAGTTGCAAATTTTTAAAAAAATCAAGTTATCTTGTTTTCTTACTTATCTCCAGAATTTTTAAAAGATTAAATTGTATAGAAAGATTTTTAGTACAATATTAAAACTAAACATGGTATTAAATAATGCGGGCAGATATGGAGAAAATACAGTTAACTTCTTAGTGCTACAAATATGGGCCGATAAGTTGTTCAAATGCCGCAAATGTGGAACATGAGTAGAGGGATCAAGGCTTCGGAAACTGATGAGGATGCTGATCTTATGGCTATCTCAATGCACGCACTGAAGTTAATTATGTTGGACACGGGAAATACAATATTTTTATGAACTCTAAGTTGGTGGAAGAGTTGAACTTGAAAGCAATAGACACTATTGGAGTGAATATCTCATCTCATTGATATCTCAAACAAAAGTGCAATGTGTTTAAAGAGAATTTATGTATACTCAACTTGTTGCATTGATGCATGAAGTGAACCCTCTCACTTTTGACTTCATGTAACTGTATGGGGAGAGCTTGAGAATGTGGCTGAGTTGGAGTGTTGAAATGTATCAAAAAAAATTACAATCTATCTCTTAATAAACTTATACACTTCCTTTATCTCTTTCCATATCTTCTTTATCTTTCTTCTATTGTTCTTCTATACTCCCCTAATTCGCAATAAATAGTAACCAAATTTTAGGCTCTTTTAGATTTGTAAACTTCATACCAATTAGCCTTATAAGTGTTAGTTCTTATTAAAAACAATGTATAAAAATTGCAAGTGAGATTAATATTTTGAAAGTTCACATAAGAGAAGCAGTTTGATGAAGCTTGATTTTTCTCAAACTCGTTATATGTTTTGCTTAGATATGGATATGCATTATATGTTTTTCTCGGATGACATGCAATATATAAAAATTGGCTATTAATAAAATTTTACAATTCTATATTTTGTGAGTGTATTGTTTATTTGGTATCAGAAGTTTTTGGTAAGTTCTCTTTAATTAATTTAAAAAATTATTCCTAATATTTTTACTGAGATTTTTACTATTTTTGTCTCTAATTGAAAACAAATTGACAATATGGAAGTGGTTGAAGGAAAGAGGAAAGAAATTAGCTGTATTAATCACCTCCAATTTCTTATGGTAGAGACCTTGTTGAAACCTCATGAACAGTGTGTTGTAGATCATCCGTTGACAAATCTTATTCACAGTGCATTCTTAACTCATCAATGAAAATCTTGATTTAACAATTTTGAGGAGAAAGCAACTTTAGATCTTGTAAGGGAATTTGGGAACTGGTTGCGAAATTTTAGTTTACACATAACTAAAAATCCTAATTAGAAATTTATTGTAAAAAATCTTATTAAATAATTATGGAAAAGATACTTTTTGATTTACTTTATAATAATCTCAATCACATTATAAAAGTATTGAAAAAATCTCACCTATCCCATGAATTCCATCTCTAGAGGTAGAATTATTTTTAATTTCGCCTTCTAAAAATATTATAGGTTTCATTTTAAAAAATTAACCGAGTAATTATCACTTTTTTAAAAGTTTAGAAAATTTTCTTATTTTTTTAATCAAAATCACATAATAAAATACTTAAAAATTAGCCGAGTGACCATTTGGTCCAGTGGCATTGTTTCCACTCATGTGGGGTGAAGTCCAGGGTTCGTTTCCTGACATGAGCATTTCTGATCTAATAGAATAGAATTTAGAATAGGATCTAAAAAAAACTTAAAAATATCACCTACAAATTACATAACTTTAAAAATGCTATCAAATTTGAATATATATCTTTCCGATTACAGAATAAATATTATAATATTAAAAAAAAAAGAGTTTAGTCAAGGTGAGAGAGACTTCTGTTACATAGAAATTAGAATTGAGTCCAAACTCCAACACTCTCTCTTGTCTCTCTCATCATCTCCCAAAACCCTAGCTAATCTCCACCAATCACAACATCTTTTCTGTTTAGAAAACATATCTCTCTCTCTCTCTCCATATCTCTCCTTGGGATACACATTGCCTTCTATATAACCCCTAACCATATTAACCTTTCTTCACTTTCCCCTCCCTCTCTCTCTCTCTCTCTCTCTCTCTCTCTCTCTCTCTCTCCCCGATGAGACGAAACTCGGACGGAAGAGATCCAATGAGGCAAAGCGCCGACGGACGATCGGTGTTCGTGAACCCTAACCAAACTCCAAACAACTCGCCGGCTTACCAAACCCAAAACCCTAACACTCTTTTTCAAAACCCTAGTCTGTATCACAACAGTGGTTTCTTTCAGAACCCTAACCCTTCAGGGTTTGACCAGAACCCTAACTGCGATGCTGATCTCGAGGCTGCCCTTCGCCGGTTGCACTTGGGGTCCGTCCCATCGGCCCCTTACCCTGATGGTGGTGCTAAGCCGCCTCCGTATGGTATGATGGGAAGCTACTCGGTCAGCGATGGACTTGGCCAGCCTCGACGCAGCGAGCTCGTTGATTGGCAATTCCGGAGGCCCGATGATGACGTAGCGTCCGGCAACGGGTTTGGTCATACATTGTCCAGTCCCCACTATGATAATAGTTTCTATCCGCGCCCCAAGCCGCCGGCCGATTCGCTCGTTGATCGCCAGCTCGGGGGCCTCGATGATGGTGGAGCGTACAGGATCAATATCGGGCATGATCAAGCCAGGTCCAATCTCTACGATCATAATTTTAGTGTCTATCCGCGTCGCAGCCAGTCTTTTGCCGAATTGGGTCAATCCAATCTCCGCCCATTTAGGCCTTACACGTACTACAACAACCACCAGACTGGCTTATACAAGCCGAGATCGAGATCGGTTAACGGCCAGTTGATGTCGTTGTCTCACCGCAGCCAAGCCAGTTCCCCGGCGAGGAACTGTAGCTGCAACGGCAATGGCCAGGCGATCTATTCGTCCGCGGATCAAGTAAAGGGAAGGGTAGCCATCGTGGCCAGGGACCAAGAAGGATGTCGGTTTTTGAAGAAGCTGTTAGAAGAGGAGAGGAGGCGTGAACATACTGATATGATCTTTTCGGAGGTCAAGGACCACGTCAGCGATCTGATGACCGATCAGTTCGGGAATTATCTGATGCAGAAGCTGTTCGAGAGAAGCACCGATCGCCAGATGACCGAGCTGCTTCTTTCCATGATTAATAGGAACGTTGGTCCTACACTTGCTGACATATGTGTCCATCCCCATGGGTATGTCTTTTTATTATTCTTTTGTCATATGATGAAAATATATTATTTAATACTATTGCATGTCGAATTTTAAAATTTCTTTGGTTTTGTATAGAACTCGGGCAATGCAGAAAATGATTGATAGGTTCAAGCTTCAAGAGCAAAGATCCTTGCTAGTTACTGCCTTGAAGCATGTCACTGTCACATTAACTAAGGATCAGAATGGCCACCATGTGATCCAAAAATGTCTGAATAATTTTCCTCCCGAGGATACCAAGGTGGGTAATTAATTACACTTTGATACTTTCAACTTCTGATATCGAATTTCGTGAACCGAGTAGATCAATCACACATTGTATTGTTTTCAGTTCATTGTGAAGGAAATTGCAAATCATTGTTTGGAGATTGCAATGGACAAGTGTGGATGTTGTGTGATGCAACCAGCTATCGCCAATTCTGGAGAAGAAATGGCGGATCGCCTCGTCAATGAGATCATTGCCAATGCCGTCATACTCTCCGAGGACCGTTATGGGTTAGTATTGGTTATTTTTTATCTCATTTAGGGACATAAAATGTGCAATGTAATTCCTTCTGTCTTTGGCTAATTGAGAATTTTGTGGTGTTGCTCGCCTACAGAAACTATGTAGTGCAATTCGCACTAGATCAAGGGCCGGAGCATGCGGCCGCGGGTATACTACTACGTCTGAGAGGAAGCTATGTCGCACTCTCCATGAACAAGTACGGGAGCAATGTGGTCGAGAAATGCCTCAAGGAATGCGAGGAGGGCGACAAGGCGATGATCATCCGCGAGCTCATGGTGAATGACAACGACTTCTTGAACGTCCTCCAGGACCAGTACGGTAACTTCGTTGCTCAATGCGCTTTGGATGTTGCTCAGGTTAGATCCTACTCTCCCCATTTATTATGATATGCTTATTATCATGTCATTTTAAAACATTTTAGTTAATGTTGGCATTGCTTGTCCTAAAACTAGGGAGAGATTCACAGCTTGTTGGTAGCGAAAATTCAGAATTACTCGGCGAATCTTCACAGCCATCTCTTTGGCAAGAAGGTGTTCGCCAAGGCCCGGGAGCACAGGCATCGCCGCTGATTATCATCTCCAACAAGCTTACTTCGTGTATGTGTTATTAGTTTCCAATTGATGTTGTGTTTTTCTTGTCTTGGTAAGTTCTGGTTGTGTTGTTTACTACGAAGTACATGTGTTATTGTCTATTTTTGTGTGTTATTGTATCGTATCCACGTTCGTGGACGTTGGTCTGTTGTTTTTCATTGTTCAGTGTTTCTAACTCGAAAGAGCTTTTGACCATTGTGGCAACTGGTGCTGGCTCTTTTGACGCGTCTATATTATACATTAATATTATTTATCCGGATTAATAAATATCTATTTTGAGTGTATGTTTATTATATATTGGTGAAATTGAAGTGTCCTCTTTGGTAAATCCAAATTTTAAAATTCAAGCTATCATTCCACACTTAATTGACGCTATTTGAGGTTATGTTTTCAGCATGATACTTAAATTTGAATTATTCTTTGGGAATATCTTATTCAAAAATAAAATTTGGTTTAAAGAATCTTATTTGAAATTTGAGTCATTTGAGTAAGAGAATCCCAATCTTAGTATAAAATCTTGCATTATTCAGAAATAAATCTCAACAAACTCTACGAACCGCACCAACTTCGCCAGAACGTCTTTATCTTAGGCTTTTCCTAGGCTTCGGTTTACGGTGCAATTTTTTCCAATGTAAGTTTATCGCAACAGTATTTTGAAGATGGTAATGAACCGTGAAAACATTAGCCAGCTTTTCATCGAACTCTAATTAGTAGAAAGACAATAGTAGACTAAGGTTAGAAATAGAACACTTCATGAGATGTGCAACCATCCAATTCGAGGGGAAAAATAGCTTTTCCCCTTCTGTAAAGAAATATCAAATGGAAGCCAGAAACTTCTCCATCTGCTTCCAACCAACAAGGCAGAAAGAACGCCAGAGAACAGAGTACTACAAAAACACAGAATCTACGACAACTAACAGTAGGAAATCAACGGTACAGGATGACTAAAAAGGCTGGCATCGGCGTTTGATGGTAACAGTAAGCTAAGATCTCGGAAAGATGATCACGATCCCAACCCACTTCGGAATAGCAGACATCTGATGCTTCAGATCCCCCACCGCCCCAAAGTCATCTTTCCGACACATTGTGATAGTCACACTCGTTTGCACCGGGCAGCCATAACTTACTCTGAATCTGATGAGTCATGTCTTTCACTCTGTCGTACGCTTCTAGTTTTTGCAGTGGATTTGGATGCATTCAGAGACGATTCGCCCTCAAAGAAGATAACTTGAGCTTTAGCCAACCTCTCCTCTAGCTCCTCGGTTGTAAAATCATCAGTCCCACCAAGCTGGTCAAACCCCACCTGTGAGCATCAAGCCTTAGAGCTCTGTATTCTCCTATACACAATTGGTGAAACAGAAACTACACATACGAACCAACAAAACAAAACAGCAATTTGCAAGCCATACCACGTAATCATCAACTTTTGCATTCTTTATAAGGGCAATTGTCGGAAGGACAACAATTTTGAGCTTCTCGGCCAAAAACGGGCTCTTCTCAGCCTGAATCTTCACAAAACGAGTCTCCACATGTTGTTTCGCCAATATACTCAAGTGCTTGTCCACCACCTGCAAACCAACTGTAGAACATGGATCGCATTTCCTAAACTCCTCCGGTAATAGTTTCACCACATAAACAGAATAGACTCCGATTCAATAGTTAAGCATAATCAACCATTCTTCTAACACTTGTGGATAAAGCACAGCATCCTACTACATCATTGTTGCAACAAAATACGTTCCAAATAATCCACACAACAATCCCGCATCTGCGGACACCACATTATAACCGAACAACCACTCGCAAATATTAACTTAATAAACGAAGATTCATTAACTATTCATTTCCTTCCCCTAACTTCTGCATACTTTTCTCCTATTCAACCAAATGCTCATGTCTAAAGCCGATCTCACACAACCGGAGAAATCTTCCTGATAGGTTCATTATCCACGAAACTGATACCTCATCCGGCTCTCGCTCTCCGGACACTCACCAGCATATTCCGACTAAACGGAGATTCATCAAATATACATTTCCCTTAGCTTCAAACGTACTTTCAGTTTTCTCGGATCCAGCCGACGGCATCATATCTCAAGCAGATCGCACGCAACGAATTTTAAAAGACGAAAATAACCTTGCAGGGCCAGTTTTCGCGGTAGAAGTGGCAGACGACGCGGTCGCTGGCCTTGACGGCGGGGAAGAAGTCCTTCTCGTTCTGGATCTCGGTGTACTCCCCATGGCCGAGGGAGATCCAACGGCTCCGCTTCTCGGCGAGGCGCTTCATCTGCTGGAGGCGCCGCTCTCTGATGCCCTCGAGGTCGTCATCGTCGAGCCGGTCCAGCGCCGCGATCTCGTCGTCCAGCTTCTCCTCCACCGCCTTCGCCACCGTCAGCACCTGCTTCTCTATAATCTGTCGCCTCACAAAAAAAAAAAATCAACCCTCAGATTAGAGTTCCGGTCGGGATCGGGCGAGTTTAAATCTCGTCGGAGGAGCGGTTACCTCTTGAACTTTGGAGTTGTCCATTATTATTCTTCAATTTTTTTTTTATTTTTTGCCTCTTTTTCTTGTGCAAGTGCAGCTTTTAGTTTGTAAAAGGCTTTCCAGGGGAAATGCGAGGGATAGTTGAAGAATCCCTGGGACCTAAACGGCGTCGTTGCTTCGCACTCAAATGGGAATTCTTTTTTAAGGTCATTTTTCCTTTATTTTTCCGTTGGGTGGTAATTTATCTATATAAATTAGTCTCTAATGACCATTTTAACAATTTTTTATATCAAAATTGAGCGGATTACTAATTTGGTTGATAAAAATGATGGACATATGCCCCTATATAAATAGGTAAATAAATATTAATAGAGAGTGCACTTTCATTTTATACCAAATTGAGCTGATTACTAATGTTGGCATAATATTACCGCATAAACAAAGAGTGCAATTTCATTTTATACAATGTTTCCAACAATTACAGGGTCCAAGCCGATTGTTGGAATTTTAAGACCATAATTGAGTAATCACAAAATCAACTTATTTTTAAATTCAATAACTAAGGCGCATAAGGCAAAATAAAACGAATATAGAAAAAGAAAAGAAAAAGCCAAACTAGGTCTACTACACTATACACTACGCTCTTTAACACAATCTATTTAGAGTTCACTATGCCAGCAAAAGGGAGGAGCCTCATCCACCTAGGCTATTGGATGGACAATTTTGGACAGTCCAAGGCTGTTCTTCGGCGTCGTATCTGGACGTCAACAGATTGACCTGTAAATTGACAGAAATAATGTGTAACATTTCGAGGACAAAATGTGTCGAAGATGAGGATCGGAGCGATGGGTTCGAGCAGGGCGTAACCTTTACGATCTCCGACTTGGAGCTCGGACGCATATAGGCCGCCAAGATACTCATGTTGAAGTCCTGGTATTCGACACAAAAGAGCGAGGACAGAACGATTTACATTTTCAGCATTGACGATCTTAGAGAAGTAGCCAACATTAAAATGTAAGAACTCACCCTGTGTGGATCGCCCCTCAAAGATTGCACGTACATGGTAGTCCCCAAGCCCGAGTCCTGTCAGTGAACAAAATCGAATTTCAAATTTCGGGATAATTAAGACCAGATCCTTCATCGCCGAGGGACAAGTCTGCAACCCGGACCACAAATATAAAAGAGCTATCGATGTAGTAGTCTCTAAGATTTGTAACTGGCGCCGAGTTGAATTGTAACATTTGATGTACCTCCAGCGCTATGTCCTTGAGACGCCTTCCGGTTTGGGCACAGCAGACACGAACCACTTGTTCATCGCAACTTCCACTGACGATGTAATCCCTCCCGTTCATGTAGTATGAACGGGTGTAATTCTGTGAACTCCCCGTAGGTGAAATCTCAAAATTCAAGTTGATCCTCCCATCAACAGCCAACATTTGCCGAACCTGCCACAGTCCACACGCTAACTCGGTAGAAAAGACGTTATCAAATTGCCATACTGATCCAAGTTGAACCGAAATACCTCGTTGTCAACAGCAGACGCAAGAAGGTAGTGATCGTCTGGAGAAAAGCATACCATAACATTCCCTTTAGAACTCGCCGTAGTGTAGCACGGGCGTAAAGGTTGCTGCCTCAAGTCCCATAGCTTGACATCTTGATCAAACGACGATGTCGCAAAAATGGAGGGCGAATGATTCGAAAACTTCACGACATTAATATGCTCTCTATGCATATCAGTAAAAACTTGTATCCGTCTCCCACTGTTGATGTCATACAAGGCAACATCTTTTGAGTAACCACTTGCCAGAAACAGCTCGTCAGTGGAGTTCACATGAACAGATGTCAACTGGTCAAAGTCGTAAAAAGAAACCGAATTATCCACTCCACCACCTGCTGCACGCATATTCTCGATGTCATACAACCTCAGGGAACCGTTATCCGATCCCGCTATAAGCTAGCATTCCAAAAAAGACGGAGAAACCAGAATTAGCCTCAGTAGCGCAACTTTAAACCTTTTGATCTCCCGTACTGAAATTACGTACCTTAGAAGGAAATTTCTTGAGCCAGCAAAGCCCCAATACACTACTTATTGCCCCAACAGAAGGAATATAACGAACCATTTTCCCATTCTCATGATTGATGACTACAACTTCGCCCTCTAAAGTGCCAAACACCATCAGGCTAGAGACAGAAGGATGGTATTCAAATTGCCTGGGCCGAAACCTCCTAACTCCATCTCCCAGATCACAGCCTGATATGGAAAGTGGGCACAACAACGGCCAAGCAGAAGATCCAACTTTGGAAGCAGACAGGGATCGAGTATACGAGTATTGGGAGACTCTACGAGAGGATGATGGCCTTGTACTATTATCTAGTTTAAGAAAGCGCCTCTCTTTTAGTTCCCGCTTATACAAGATGCTAACAACACTCTCTTTCTGCTTCCGTTTGTACGGCAAGTATTCAAAATATTTTGAGTATGTAGCACCCGCACTCTCCCTGTCTGAATTTCTAACGGGCAGGTGATCTAGAATTTTCAACTGTGGCAATGAAGCTATCATGAACTCTCTGTAATGCTTCTCAAAGCATATAGGTG
The DNA here is from genome assembly GCA_012979155.1 of Hypericum perforatum. Lineage (NCBI taxonomy): Eukaryota > Viridiplantae > Streptophyta > Magnoliopsida > Malpighiales > Hypericaceae > Hypericum > Hypericum perforatum. The sequence goes on along the minus strand of SOPF01029024.1, from coordinate 85,601 downwards.
AAGCATGGTGAGAAATATACTTCATAGCAAGACCAACAGAAGGCTGCGCTGAAGCATCTGAAGGTGACTCTTCATCCCAGCTCCAGAGTGTTGCTAAAGGTACCTGCCAAATTAATACAGAAAGTAACTTTCCACGCTGAATTACAACTTTTTACTTTAAATGCCTGGTGTTATGAATCCAGGAAAAATATCAGTAAAACCACTTAACAATCGAATTGGTTTGAGGTAAGAGATCCAATTAACCTTCCTTCGGTTAGAAGTCTGTCTGCTCCAAAGCGGTACATTGGAGAATAGCTCAGTAGAAAAGCCTCCTTCGCTACCGTCTGAAGACGCATCCATCATGATTTCATCATCCTCGCTAACATCCATATCTCTCAAGGACGCCGAATTGCTGAATGTTTCTTGTGTAGTAAAGTTAAGATCCGTAATTTCACCGACATCCATAAATGATGCTCTGACGTCTCTGTAACTACTTGGGTGACCAAGATCAAGTTGGTCCTTAAACTGATGAGCTGGCGGTGCTATAGTTGCCGCGTTATCATTGCAACAAACCCATTCCTGAAACCACAACTTCTCGAGAGATGAGAGTTTAGTTAGCGCAGCGACTGTGGTCCAGAGATTTGAAACTCTTGTGCCGCACATGGAGAGAGAAACTAGTTTAGGCATAGAAGTGAAACAATTCTCTTCGAAGCCGCGTATTGCACTATAATCAAGATTAAGCATGTGTAGATGCCTGAAGTCCCCAACCATGTTGAGCTTCCGGAAGAACGGTGACCTCAGATTCAGAACTCGGCATCCCAAGCCTCTCTCCGAAATTTCCCTATGATGAAAATCAAATTAGTCAGAAAGAGGAAAATGTTGAATAATTTTAGTTATGCTTCAATAAGCACGTTGTTTTCTCTTTTCTAAGTGGAAAAAGAAAACAAGCCTATAAACTGCCAACTCCACAAGGATCAGAAATCAAAAAGCAGAGAATAAAGAGAGTTCAAATCAGATCTGATGGTCACATATACAATTACACCAATTTCAAAGAATGGATGAATTAGAAACTAAAAATTTATGTACAGCCAAGAAGAGTTATAAACAAAATAAAGATCCAAATGTCCAAAGATAATATTACTATACTCGTTAATAGCAGATTAGCCACTCGTTCCAGGAATACTCTTTACTCCTAATTTCTTTTCTAGAAACTTGAAACTAATGACTCCAGATAGACATGTACCTCAGAAAGTCAATCTCAAACGACAAATTCTGAAGATTAACATCTTGAAGTTTCTTCTCAATACAATATATCAATGACAAAGCATGCTCCCCACTTAATGTACATGATGGTCCATTATGTACATCAACCGCTTCAACCTCAGATCTAGGTATAGCCATGCATACATCAAGAAGAGGGAGAAATTCATCGTCTTTCACGGTGTCCATGAAAATATCCAACCTACAGGCCTTGTTGCACAATTTCATCATCTCCGCCTAAAAAGGAAGCAGCAAGGGGCCTTGAGGCACTAGAGAGGTAGCCAGCATATACCGTCATAAGAGAAAAATCTGACCAGAGCTTGAACACCAACCTGAAAGAAGCTACACATAATAGAACTATTTGGCTCCATTCCTTGCACCCTGCATGAATCAGTATAGCTAGAGACAAGCAAAAATTAGTCTACAATTGGAAGCACCACTACCATGAAAAAGTTTTGATACGGACTGTCCGCTATGTTTACAAAATCACTCGACTTTCCCCTCTTATGGCTATCCATAAACTTGATTCTACATCATTCTCTCAACATCTCTTACACTAATTTATTGATTGAAATGTGTTGTTGGGACAAATTTATCAAACTTCAAAGTGCAGAAGATCCGTCAACATTCTTTCTAGAGTTTTTAATTGGATATTAAAACCTTAAATGGCATCAGAACCAGTTGATTGGTTATTTGGTTACCCGTTTGTCCCTGCAAGTCCCCGTTTCATGGCTTTTGAGGCAATGTAAAACCCGCACACGGCCATCTTTGAAGGGATGTGTTGAGAGTTCCACATAAATTTGTTAAATTACATGTATGATTATGGCGTATAGAGATTCTAACATACCGCGCGACAGTGGGAGCTCTGATCAACAATTCACCATACGACCAACTCATCCTTATGAAAACGACTCACCCTCGAAGTAGCCAGCAACATTTGATACAAACTATCCGCTATATGCACAATATAAACTCAACTTCCACCTCTTCTAAACTATGTATGAGCTTGATTCTCCATTATTTTGTCAACATCTCCCGAAAAAATGTAAGGAATCGACTATCAAACAAAAGAAGAAAGTGCCAGCTTAGTTGAGAACCCTATCATTGACTGCAATGTGCTGTTAGGCCAAATTTACCAAAATACCCTCTATTGACCACCAATCATACTCCCAGAACCCACAATCCAGGAGGCAATTCACGAATTGGGTATTCAATTCCGGCGAAAGAAAACATCGGAAATCCAACAAAATCAAAGAGCAACTCACATTTCTTGCAACCTGGAGATGTCCAGGACATTGCTTCCCGATTCTGGCTCCATCAAACTCCAAAATTCCTCAGAAAATCTTCGAAATTCCAAACTCGCTTACGTGTTGGATTTGCCGTACTTCCACTGTTGCTGTTGTTGTTTCTTTATCTGTGGAAATTGATTGGAGAAGAAGAGAATTGTGTCTTTGTTCTTACATGGCAGCGAAGAACAGGGTCGGTGTTTCTCTTCTCGGTCGGGGTTTGAGATGAATTGGGCCTTTTGGATCTTCCGGCCCAGTCTAGGAACCCAATTGGGCCAATTCTCTGATATTGGGCTTTTTACCCATGTACCGGCTTTGATTTGTTTTAAGTTTTAACGAGTTGAGTCTTATTTACGCAAAAATTAAAAAAAAATTGAAAAGGTTATCCTCGAAATTACAATGATTTATATGATTATGATAAGTGTCAAATGGAAATACAATGATGTATTAGACCTCGGAATTAATAAACTAAAGATTTCCATACCAACCACGAGTAATACTCATACAAAAGTGATGTGATCACTGTCTTGTACGAAAATTAAACCTCAAAAGTACCTTTTACATCATGTCTTTAAATTCATGTAACGTACATTTGGGGGGACCATTACCATAATAGCATTTGCCAGTTATACAGTAAGATTTTTGGGTATTTTCGCATTTAATGTCACCTGGTCCTCGATCTCAATTGGATACTGTAACGTACTGTACACGTGTTTAATTTGGTCACCGTAAGTCAAATATATTACATGGTTGCGCTATGTATTGCACCTTTTTCTAAGAGATTTAAACAAAATATTGTGTATATATATATAGGCATCGGATGCGCTAACACCATAATTATACTATTGATTTTCCCCTGAAATTTTGAAAACCCAAATCGTCAGTTTTACATATTGGACGACAATTCGATCAACCTCCGATTTTGGAGGATTGGTTAGACAACAAGTTGGACTGAGAGGACCAGATCTAACGAATAAAAATTTTAGAAAATGCAGACCTTCAGTTTGGTAGGTTGGAATACAATTTATTTCAACTTCAAATTTTGGAGAATTGGTTAGATCAGTTCATCAAGATGGTTGGACTGAGAGGTCCAATGCTAAAAAAATTATGATTTTGGTTGATCCAGATCTATCTAACAAAAAAATTAAAAATTGTTTGTGTGGTTTTGTTTGGCAAAAAATGATTCAATTAAGATTTTGGTGCTTGTAATTGTTAAATTTTGCAGAAGATATTTAAAAAAAGTTAATAGGTCTAATGCTAATTATAATAAAATAGTTTTTTTTTAAAATAATAGTATGATTAACAATATAATCAATATGATTGGTCGATTCGCGACCTAAATAGTAGTGGCTTAGTGCACATTTCTCTATGGATTTTTTTTTAAACATGGAAAATATCTAATTTTTTACAACTCAGATTCGGTGGGGATTGGTATGAATCCCTATGGTGGGGAGTAGGGTATAAATGGTATACCAATAACTAATTACATCCTAAAAATTAGGGAACCATTTTCTAGAATCCCTTAAATTATGCAACTGAATTTGGTAACCGTCCATATTCAAAAATTGAAATCTCTAACAAATAATGACAAACCAAAATCAATCGTGTGCATAATAAAAAATTAAAATCTAAAAAATAGTCAGCAAAAATATAAATCTCTAGTCATCATATTTTCGGATATTGGTACCACTGATTCCGGATATTGGTACCATTGGTTCCTTTTTGTACAATGGACAGGCCGAAGATTTTCCAGTGCCGGATCAAAATCGTGTGGAGTTGGACTTGAACCAAATTCTATTAGAATAACATAAACATGTGAGTGTTTGTTCTTGATATTACTTTTTATGTATTCATCACTGGGTTCCTATTTCAACAATATGAAATGGTTGTTTTTTTTTGTTGTTGATATCTTTCTACTTTATAATTGGTATACATCATAGTTGAATGTTGACACCAATATTGAATATTAGTTGTACCAATATTAGATATCAGTTGTACCAATATTCGTAACAAGTGGTACCAATATTCACAACAAGTAATACCAATATCGTACATGTTATTACTTTATTGTATTCATATATTGGTTTCTTGTTTCAGCAATATCTATTAACATATATTTCTACTTTACAATTGGTACATATCATACTTTATTGTTGGTACAAAATTTTACCACTAGTGGGATCAATATTTATAAATAGTGGAACCAATATTCACAACAAATAGTACCAATATCTGAAATCAGGGGTACTAATATCCAGAACCAGTTGTACCAATATCCGGAACCAGTGGTACCAATATCCAGAACCAGTGGTACCAATATCCGAAAACTGAGACACTGAAAAAAGGGTATGACTGACGGCTAATTTAGGTCTGAGAAAATTTTGGTAGAACCAGTTGTACCAATATCCTCAGACCTAAATTAACTCACCGAGATTGATCTGGGCACGAGCTGGCCGAAGACTTCCTCCTCCGCGTGACCCGCCACGTCATCGTCACGGTCGAAGCTCCAGACGCGGAGGAAGAAGGGGTCGGCGGCGTTGCGGGTGGGGGCGAGGGAGGAGCCGTAGTAGAAGCAGGTGAGGGCAAGGATGGTAATTAGATCGATGAAGAAGAAGGTGAGGAGGTTCCTTCTGGGTCGGAGTCGATCGGTTTGTTTGATCATGTCTTACAGTGGGAATGGAGATTTGACTGCTTTGGACTTTGGGAAGTGAGAGAGTGAAGAAGAGGAGAGCTCTTCGTCCACAAACACAGGGACCAGATTCACTTCTACAAGAGAATTGGACGGGTTTGAAGAAAGGGTATGACCGCCAGCTAATTTAGGTCTGAGAAAATTTTGAATAAAAAAAATGTAAATATCTTCCTTAATTTGGGATTGAGAAAATCAAATTCAAAATCTAATTAAATATTGATAAAGAAAAATCAGGGATAGCATTTAATTTTTTCAATCAGTTAAGATTTGATAAGAAAATAGAAACAATAAGAATATAATTTATTAATCTAATACCAAAATTACCTTCAAGCATAACAACCGTTAGATTATAAATCTAAGAACCAAATTTTCATCTAACGATCTAAACGTAATCCCCATGATGGGGATGTCTTTAGACATCCCCACTGAATCTTATTCCAATTTTTTAATATGAGAATGAAAATTACTAATTACCTTATTATGATCCAGATTTTCAGCTTTTGGTGTTAATTGACTCAGCCAATTAGAGAATCTTAACAAATAATGCCTGCTTTCTGTTTGTGTGCGGCGAAGTACAGGAAGCTCAAGGCTCAATAATTTAAAAAAAGCAATACGGTATTAGTAGATGGAGGAGAAACGGCAGGCATATGCAATATATAGGGTTTGTAGTTAATATCGGTTCATGTTCATCCTTAGCAATGGAGGTTAATTTGAGAAGCTTAATTATCAGGAATTGCATGTACATATCTCGAACCTGTTATTATTTACCAAAACAAAATAGACTTGAACAAACATAAATTTAAATTAAATAGTGATGACATTATTTTAGATTAACAAAAATGTAACTAATAACACAGATAAAATACTTTACTATTGCTTATATTGTTTTGGGTTCTGTTTAATACGCTATATCTACATCCGCGAATTGACCGTTCCATTGAAATGTTGGGGAAGCTTTCGTTTGTCATCTTATTGTCATTTCCATCCCATGATACAGACAAAAAATGTCAACAACATTATACCTGCCCGTTTGAAAATCGTATACTACAATTCAAGAAAGAGGCACAACTATCCAATATTTTTAAAAAACAGACCAGAGCAAACCGATCATATCCCATTATTTTAAAACAATGCACGTAATTAGTTTTGTCCAAACCACTAATCCCCTTGGCTTAGAGGAGACGGTCCCAACTTTTTTAAAGACAAATCCAACTTCTAGTCCCTCTTTTCCTTAGTGGGCTCCTTTTCAGGATAAAAGCAGACCCTTAAAAAATGATTCTCCTTAGTGACCCAACTTTTTTCTAAAGAAGCGGCTCTTTTTTCAACTGATTGGAATTATATATTCCAAGTCAAGGAACTAGTATTTTTAAGATTAATAATTGTGAATACATGATATTTTTTGAACATAAGATAGCATTCGTTCATCTAATTTATCAAGTACGACTTTATGAGCGTGGTAGAGATTTAAATTACGTAGGAAAAGTTTTTGGTTACCGTTTGCACCATAAAAAATACCAGTCAGAAATTGGTAGAATTTTTTTTGAAGGTAGAACTTAGTAGAAAAAAAAATAGAGAAGAAGCTTTTAGTTATCACATGTACCGTAAAAAATCATGTAATTTCAAAAGTTTCCAGATAGTCCACATAATTATCAACTTAAAAACTATTAGCAAAACCGTATTTCAATTTCTTAGTAAAAGTTTGGTATAGAGTGTACTAAAACTTTTCAAACATTTTGTCTTTTGGTAAAATCAAATAATCAGTGACTAAAATTGACCATCAACCGTTCATCACACTTTTTTAAAAAAGTTTCAGATTTTCTAGGATGTAAGAATCTATTTGATCCATATCAAATCCACTGTCATCCACAAAATCCATTCTATGATAAATCAATTATGTCGAATTTAACTATGATCGGGGAACTAATATCTAAAGACCTGACGGTTGATCGAGTTTTAGTGAGAAAATTTTGATGTATGTGGGAAACAGAAAAAAATTGATTAACCAGAGAATGGAAGATGCCCTTCCTCCACTGTGGAATAAGACACGTCATACCAACCTGACCCGATCAAATAAGATTGCGTTTCACACAAATTAAACGAATATATTAAATAATACCTGTTACACTATCTAATCTGAATTTCTTATTCATGGTGCACTTTTGTTTATTAGTCCACAGGTAATCACCAATAGTGGTCCTTCGTTGGATGGACAAAAGGGCCCTTTAAAAACTATGATAAAATATAGTTGTAGAATCTGTTATGGACACTAATACCCCACTTCCTAATAATTACATTATTGGACAAAACATCCTGGAAATTGATAGCAATGATTTGGTCAAAGGCGAAGACCAGTCCATCAGTGGATGTAAATTAGACATCAGTCTTGCTAATACAAAAAGGAACATATATGTTGATCGAGACATGTTTTTTTTAGTATATGTTTATAAAAATTTAGTGCAACTTCTTTTTGTTACAATATTATACCATGAATTGAATTTTCGTTTCCGAATATCTAACGCACCCTACTTTCAAAAATAAGTTCCATTTATGCAAATGGTTTTTTGAACTAGATTTTGTTCAGTTTGTTGGGTCGTCGGATGGTGTGTATTTGATTAGGATCGGACTATAGTCGAGGCACGTGTTGGACACTTTCTCCGTAAGACGAGATTGCCCCATATATTTCAGTGCACTACGAGCTACGACAATCGTCCCCAAGATACAATGACTATTTGGGTGTTTCCAAGATCGTTGCACACGACTCTCGAAACTTTTGGGTGAACCCTTATATACCCAGAATTTTCGGACTCAAGAGAAGAGGAGAGAGGAACAATTATTGCTATGAATGTTTATGCAATGAATTGTTGGGATGGACTGAAATGGCAAATGGAGTCTCCTATTTATAGTATGTCAATGGACATGTTGAAATTGTCCAAAGGACATCAATAAACAAAACTTCCAAAAGCTATGTCAATTTTATTTATTTATTTCTAATTCTAATTGTTAAACAAATTTGTGTCTTTTCAATTTAAGTGTGATATACATCATTTGGTTAAAAAGCCAAATGACACAAATCAAGCAACATCGTGCCTTATGAGGCTATTGCCTCTTTATTCCGAAAAGACGCCAATAATCCCCCATTTGGTTAACAATTTAGTCTATCATGAATGATGACCAATGCATATAGACTCTAATCGAAAGTTCTGACGTATTATTATTGCATCAAGACAGGTAGCTTGCGGCTTTGAACATTCTCTAGTAAGATGTTATTGAATTTACTCGCTGCTCAGTGAACGCGATGTCTTGAACCGTCAGTTTTTTGCGTAAACCAAGACAATAATATTTACACAATAATAACCCTAGTATATTTAGGTTCTCACGTTGTGTCCTTTTCGACCATGGACCATATCTTGGATTCATAAGTGTTTTTCCCATTTTAAGCGGCCTCACTTCACACTTACATAGGTGATCTCCTATCAGAAGTATCCTGCCATACTCTACCTTCAACAAGGTATAGGAATCATTAAAAGCAAAATGCTTAACCTAGCCACACCTTTGCAGGCTGACACCTGGGCAGCTTCTGAGAATGAGATAGGTTCCAGGTGATTAACTGAATTTTCCATAACTTAGTTGTCTCGTTGAACCAAGTTTGTGGGATCTCCACTCATCATGGTTGAGTTACCGCTATGGACGTCCTTTATTGTGTGGACTTTAATCTCATTCCCCTTACTGCATTATACATTTGATCTCAAATGATTTCTTTCGTAAAAGGATTAGCTCAATTTTTCTGAGACTTTATTATAGATCAATTGTCTAACGGTGTTATGTCTCTGATAGATATATCGAGACTTACCGTTGTACATTGTACTTTTTGCTCTCCCTATTACAGTCATGCTATGTATCAATATGGGAGATACCAACACGGAATATCACCAAGGAAGTTTCTGAGTCATTCAACTTCTTCCTTAGCTTTGTCTAGTACTATAAACTCTGACTCCATCATAGATCGAGCTATGCAGGTTTATTTTAGAGGACTTCCAAGACACAGCTCCTCTTTCTATAGTGATTATGTATCCACTCATAGGTTTGGAGTCCTTGGTATCTGATATCCAATTTGTGTCAATGTATCCTTCTAATACAGCTAGATATTTAGCATAGTATATGCCATGATTTATAGTATGCTTTAAATACTGTTAAACCCTTTCCAAAGCTAGCTAGTGACCATTTTTTGGATTACTTATGAATCTACTAAGCTTACTAACTGAGTACGCAACATCAGGACGATTGCAGTTTGTTAAATGCATTAGGCTCTCAATACGTTGCATATACCTCAATTGTGATACTAGGCCGATTCGTTATAAGCTTCGAATTTCTTGAGCATGCTTTTCACATAGTGGAATTGTGTCAATGTTCTTTTATCGACTTTTCTAGAGAGCTTTATCCCTAGTATGACGTCTACTAGACCCATATCTTTCATGTCAAAGTGGTCCTTTAACATGTTCTTAGTTTTTCACAATAATCTTTTTACCGCTTCCCATAATTAGTAAGTCATCCATGTAGAGACATATAATTATGTAAGCTTTTGGTGTACCTTTAATGTAATCACATTTATCGCACTTGTCAATCTCAGAGCTATTTGATAACATCGTTTTGTCAAATTTCTCATGTCACTTTTTTGGCACTTATTTTACCTCGTATAGTAACTTGACTAGCTGGCATACTTTATGCTCTTGACCAGGATCTGCAAACCCTTCAGGTTGTGTTCCTTAATTCTACTTAGGCTTAGGTATTTTAACATTTGCTAGCCACCCCCACACTTTAAGGTAACCGTAGGAATGCTTATTTCCTTTTCATAGTTCGTATGGGGTTTTGTCCCTTTTTCTTGTGTGGCAACTTGCTTAGAATGAGCTGAAAGCTCAGCTTCCCCCCACATTTTCTGGGATAAGCCCGAGCTAATCAACATTGCGTTAATCATCTCCTTAAGAGTTTGATTTTGACATTCAGCCGTACCATTCGAATGAGGCAAATATGGAGCAATCGTCTGACGAATGATGCCGTGTGCTTGACAGAGTTCTTCAAACAAAGCTATAGATGGAGTAGTCATCTGATGAATAATGTCGTACTCTCGACCGAGTTCTTTAAATAGAGCTATATATTCTCCTCCTCGATCACTTCAAATCATTTTAGTTTTTTACGCTGAGTTGATTTTCAACCTCATTCTTATACCTCATAAAGGCCTTAAGAGCTTCGTCTTTACCTTTCAAGAGATACACGTAATAGTATCTTGTGCAATCATCGATAAATATGATAAAGTATTTCTTTCCGCCTCTAGTTTGTATGTGTTTCATATCGCAAGTGTCCGTATGAATTAACTCTAAAGGCATGGTACTTCTTTCCACCGAATGGAAAGGTGTTTTGGCCATTTTAGCCTCTACACATACCTCATATTTATCGGAAGGGTTCAACTCTAGATTCGGTAATAAATTTAAACTTACTAACTTTCTTAACAAGTTTAAGTTTATGTGTTCTAATCTATCACGCTATAAATTAGAATATTTAACCCAAGTAAGAAGAAGTTTTTAACTTTATTCTAACCATCAAAGTACGGTATGTAGTTATTATATTCATCTTAAAGAGCCCCTTTTCTAGGTAACTCTTACTTACAAATTGACCTATTTTGGTTAGTACAAGTTTTACAAGCTTAAACACGACTTTGCTTAATAGTAAGCTAGAAACTAAGTTCTTGCTTAATAGTTGGCTTCAGGACTACTTTGCCTAATCTGACGATGAGAATATCCCATTGTCTGAGCAGATGTACCAGGTAGCTCCTGTGTTCCTTCTATCAAACTATTCAATAGATCAGCCTCTAATACCATGGCTGCGGATAGGTCTTCAGCTAGGTTGGCTATTCCTTTATCATCCTTCTTTGGCTGGCAATAGTCCTTAGCCATATGACTGGGTTTCCCACAGTTGTAGCAATCACCCTTGATATTCTTATTCTTGGGCTTTTGCTTCTCCTGCTTATCCTCGTATTTCTTCCTCTTTTTGACACCTTTCCCTTCGATGAGGTTCACGGTGATCTCAGAGGCAGCCTTGCCTTGCTTGACTTTAGACTTTCGGCTGTCTTCCTTAATCTGAAGCCTCACAATAAGGTCTTCTAGGCTCATATTCTTCCTCTTATGCTTGAGGTAGCTCTTGAAGTCCTTCCAGAGCGGGGGGAATTTTTCGATCATTATAGCCACTTAGAAAGACTTGCTGAGTTATATTCCTTTAGCATTGGTTTCGTGAAGGATTAACTGCAACTCTTGTACTTGGTCAATGACCTTCTTAGAGTCTACTATTTTGAAGTCGAGGAACTACCCGATAATGAATTTTTTTCATCTTGACACTCTGTTTTGTACTTCTTCTCAAATGAACTCCACAGCTCCTTAGCAGTCTTGTGTACCATGTAAACGTTGTAGAGCATGTCGTCTAGTCAATTTAGGACGTAGTTACAGCACAAGAAGTCATTGTGACTCCACGCATCAAGAGCGTTGATCTTCTGTTGATCTGTCTTGTTCTCTATGATTTTTGGTACGTCCTCTTTTAGGAATCAAACCAGGTTGAGTGTGGTCAGATAGAACATCATCTTCTGCTACCACCTCTTGAACTCAATGTCATTGAATTTTGCTGGCTTCTCGATGTGGATAGTTCCCGGTACCATAGTTAACGCGATGGTACTACCGAATGCTTGTTGCTGGGATGGATTGCAAATGAGGAGGATCCCTCTATTTATAGGGGTGGAGGCTGCCATCCCGAAGGGCTACGAGCACACTCTGGACAGACACATCCTGTGGCCAACAGGTTGTCTATGAGTAGTCGTGTCTCTTCGAAGGCTTCTAGATAGGTATTCAGTCTTCGCGTTCCTTCGGATGGCTGTCTGATTACCTTATCCAGTCCTCATCGTATCCCTTCGCTAGTCAGCCTTATCTACTAGCCTCATGTCTCATCGTAGATAGGGACCTTATCCTCCTCTCGACCTTATGTTCCATCGATGTCTGGGTTCTGGATTACTCCAGAATTTTCCAAAAAAAATTTAAGGCTCCTCCGAGCTACTTACGACATGGCGATCGTGCCAAGTGCACCTCAATACACCCAATCACCCACTTTCGGCCTCGAGCCCATGCCCGCTCCCAACCTCAAGCCCATTCTCGGCCCTAAGCCCGCGCCCAATCTCGGCCTTGAGCCCATTCCTGGCCTTGGATCTGTGTTCGTGCCCGTGCCTTAGATAGTGCTTCACACCATCCCGTGCCCGTGCTCGGACAGTGCTAGTCAATGCCATCTTCAAGTACACTAATCTCATCTTACGATTGTTGGGTCATCGGATGATGTGTACTTGATTAGGATCGAACTATAGTCGAGGCAAGTATTGGACACTTTCTCCGTAAGACGAGATTGCCCCGTATATTTCAGTGCACTACGGGCTACGGCAATCGTCCCCAAGATACAACGACTATTTGGGTGTTTCCAAAATTGTTGAACACGATTCTCGAAACTTTCAGGTGAATCCTTATATACCCTGAACTTTCGGACTCAAGAGAGGAGGAAAGAATAACAATTATTACTAATGAATGTTTATGCAATGAATTGTTGGGACGGATTGAAATGGCAAATAGAGTCTCCTATGCCAATAGACATGTTGAAATTGTCCAAAGAACATCAATAAACAAAACTTCCAAAAGCCATATCAATTTTATTTATTTATTTCTAATTCTAATTGTTAACCACACTTGTGTCTTTTCAATTTAAGTGTGATATACATCATTTGGCTTACACAAATCAAGCACAATCATGCCTTATGAGGCTACTGCCTCTTTATTCCGAAAAGACACCAACACAGTTTACATCAATACTAGTTACAAGAGTTGTGGTACAAGTGTGGAAAATTCAAGTTAATTTTTTTAATAATTTTTTGTTGCATATAGATATTTTCATATGATATAAAAACGGGTTAATGTCATGTTATTATTGTCTTTATACGATTCTAATTTTTTCGTGTTGGCCTTGTTAAAGTTTCTGCAAACTTTGGTTTTGATGTATCCCAATTGAGAAGACATATTAAGATTACCATATCAATAGCTCAATAGTATAAATTTTTAATAGATGTGAAAATTTACGCATCAATTCTCTTAAGTTTTAGTTTGGATATAAATATTCAATTTTTTTACTGGTACAAGTCACATGGTATATAATTATCATTGTTAATTATCTGATTTCTTAATCATTTGATTAAAGACTGAAGGATAAGTCATCTTGTCAAAGTATAATTGAATATAAGTTTTGATTTGTTATTTTAGCACTAAGTCTTGATATGTGGTGGCCACAAAAATATTCTATAAATATGATGCGCCGATGCCAGCCGCGGTGGTGGCTCTGGCGGCGACAAAATTTGAACTTTTGATTATATTTTTAACCAATGTGAACTTAGAGAAATATAGCCAATCAATAAAGTTCAATTGGGAACGACTATAATATTTAATGTTACGTTGGACTTTCATTCAGCAATAAGCTGGATTTCGGTGAGAGTAATATTTATTTATAAACAAATGCATGTCCACATGCAGACGGGGCAAAGCAGTGAAGAAGAGATGACATACTATGTTCGGATAGAAAATATTTAATAGGATATCAATAAATAAGGGCAAAGATAGAAATGGAAGAGACTAGTTTTTCACTTTAAAAAAGTAAAGATTTCATTGCTCCCGAGTAAACGTTACAAATAGAAGAGTTGACAAAAGTAAGTGAAAAAAAAAAATCTAAGTAGCAGGTAGGATAATAACAATTTCTACATCATTTTTACGAAGTCTAAGTTTAAATCCTATCGCTTACGAATAAGAAAAAACTTTACTTAAAATTGTGGAACAAAGTTCAGAATTATCAAAATCTCTAAAAATTTAAATTTAATAAACTAAACTAAAAAATTCACATAAAAAATGTGAAAGAAGGTTGCACAAGACACACAACCAGTAAACAACACTGCATGTAACCAGAGTTTCCTCAAACGCTTGCCCCTAACCAACCCCATCCATTGTTTCAGCTAATCCATTATAAAGCCACAAGAGCAAGTTTGGAGACTCGGTAGCCTTAGAAAGTGGTTCCAAATGCGTTGAGTGAAAGATAGATGTGTGGAAAGAAAATAAAAATTTATTATAGATGATGCGGAGAAATACCAGAATTTGTACCATGTGTATTAAGAGGCAGTCGGACGTTTGAAATGACTGTATAAAAATATGAAACTAAAATATAATTACATATAAAATAAGTCCAATAGAATGTTTTTTCCTGTGTGACATGTTCAACAATTTAATGGCCAATCGAATATGAGTATTGTAATTAATTATACGGGGGAGGAGAAACATGACGAGGATTGTGATTTTAAGACAAAAAGATATGTTTGAACATGGTACCATGTTCTTCTTCAACCGCTTCAATGCATGGCGACCAATAATTGATCCATCTCATTTTTTCTATATTCTATTTGTAAATATGACGAAGAATTATTCTATTCTTTATTCGGCCCAAGATACATAGAATTGAGATGATAATGGGAAGAGTAGTAGCGCATGTAAAATTATTTAAATCGAAAGTATTAAAAAAAATTCCTAAGTTTTCTATGGAAAATTATTGTCTATCTTAATTAAGTAGGTTGTTTCCTGGTATAATATTTTCAAAATTTATCTATTTCAAGTGTCAGAATATTTATTTTATGATCGATAGTAAGTAAATAACACGTAAAGATCTTTATGAACTATGTAGGGACCGTTATGAATTTAGGAAATCTAGTTCAACAAATAAATTTAACTATCTAATATACTAAGTTATAGTTTGTACATAAAAAAAAATGGTGCGACCATATCAAGGTTTTTCTTAACGGTATTACCTTTCGGAATATCTAACAACGTCCTTTCTCCGATAGCTGTAATTATTGCATGGAAATTCGGATTTACAGCAGAATTCTTCTTTTGTAAATTATTAATCTGTTTCCCTTTATTTCCTTGGAAGGAAAAGTGCTTTGAGTGATTTACCAAGTGGAAGAAACAATATTCCTCGCTGTATTGCACAGGCAAGAAACAAAGTTAATCAACAACCGAAAATATTTTGAATTTTTTAGAAAAATATTAAATCAGAATATTTTCGTCATAATTTAAAGACTATATCAAATTTACTATATTAGTTGTCACTACAAGTATTCAAATAGTATAAAACAATTGGACAAAGTACACTTTAATAAATTGTAGTTTCGACCTTTAATATTTTTTAGTCTATAATTTAAAAATAATTAAACATATACCTGTAATATCATAACACATCATCCAAATATTGAAAATTTTGATCAACTTTCACGTAGGATAAAAATGTATGTGTGGCACGAGATATAGACTTTTTTCAATACCCTGTTTTGCTTAGTTGACTTCCCGGTAGTGTCCGACCGCCGATAGTGTCCTTTCACCGAATAGTGTCCAGTCGCCCCCTTTGTGACTTAATACGGCCCTAACCATGGATTGATTTGTATATTTCTAGAAAATCAACTAAACAAAATCGGTAAAAAAATAATTTAGGTGGCGTGTCTTATTTTACGTGAAGTTGGTTAAAGTTGCCAATGTTTTGATTATGTGTTAAGATATGGTTGGTATTTATTTGAATATTTTCAAGCCACATACTCACAAATATTAAGAGTCAAAATTACAATATACTAAAATGTAATTTGTTCCAAAAAAATTTTGACAAACGCGTTTTTCTTTGGCCCCAAAACTAGCCAATTTCACATGGCTAGATTGTCCCACCCTATAAATCTAGCGTTAGATTTTTCTTGTTTGTGTCATTTTGGAAATTCTCCACTTGCCATTTCCACCGAAGCGATGATTTATTCCGTCACCTCCACCATTACAAGTGTAGTAGCATTTTACAACCGAATTTCTTTTCTTAGCCAAGGACCTACCAAGTGACTAAGATGAATCTTGTAACATTGGATCACAACTGTACAATTTTCCAATTCAATGTATCAGAGTCTATATATAACAAATTTAGGACGATAAGTACATATGGTCTGATCTATCATAAATATCGTCAATTAACTTTTCGTGGTCGATGTGAGATTCATGCTTTTCCACGTTCCTTCTGAGTCTCTATATAACAAACTGTCTATATACATTGCCTATTAACTTTTTGATTTGTTCCTTTTTTCCAAAGAAAGATAAATTGATAAATATATTTGGCAGCCTGTTGAGTTTTTAGAAGTAAATTCTTACACAAATATTACACTCACAAAATGACCCTCCACTTCCTTAATTTATTTTCAAGCTTTGGGCTTTTGATAAATGAATTTGTATTGATATCATTAAATATTTATAACACTTACGTTTCAGCACATGTGATTATAGTGCGTTTAACATTAAAGAGAATTCAAGTATAATATTAGGTCTTGACCAGCAAGATCTAATAACCAGTTATATCAAATTAGACAATTGTGTACATGAAATGATATAGAATTCAAGAAAATTTTTTTAAGAAGGTAAATTTACACTATAACAATGTCAAAATTCGAATTCTGAACCTTATAAATATTTAGGGGACGTCTTGTGTCACTAGGTTACAAATAACTTTGCAAGATAAGCTTTCACTTAGTCCTAATGACTATCATAAGATAAGCTTTCACTTAGTCCTAATGACTGTAATAGATGACACGATTTCTATAAATCCATATTTTCCATGAAATTGCGCCATAATGAGCATACGAACTTTGACAATCATAGCACTAGTTCGGTCCAGGCCGAGGTCTGTCAAGTTTCTTGCTTCAGACTTCCTAAAAAAATTTAGACCTCGAGGATGATCACACGATTTTAGCCAAAACATTGGATTGCGCATTTATTTTGGAGTACGCAGCTATAGTAGCTAGCTCACGGAGTCAATATTAACTCCTCACTGTAATATTCTTCATTGTTTTCACATAATTCGCC
Source organism: Hypericum perforatum (assembly GCA_012979155.1). Classification (NCBI taxonomy): domain Eukaryota; kingdom Viridiplantae; phylum Streptophyta; class Magnoliopsida; order Malpighiales; family Hypericaceae; genus Hypericum; species Hypericum perforatum. The sequence goes on along the minus strand of SOPF01029024.1, from coordinate 68,394 downwards.
TGAGAGCTTAATGCTTTTACACTTTTATTAAAGGTTTCAGTTTTTATTCTAAAAATACGTTAGAATATAGGACTGTAGTAAGGGAATTCTTACTAAAACCTCCAACAAATAATAACATATACTCGCGAAAAAGTTATTATAAAATTCTATGTGTTTTTTCTAAGGGTAAATTACATCTGGCCCCTGTAGTTTGGGGAATTTAACTCTGACCCCTCCTCATTTGTAATTCGATTAAAAAGTCCTTTTAGTATAACAAAATTGTACCATTTGGCCCCCTGAAACCGGAACCGGAGTATTCCTCTGGCGAGGTCCCATGGAAAATGACCAAACTACCCCTTTAGCCTAAAAAACTCTCTCTCCTTTTCTTCATTCCTTTTCCTCTTCCTCCTTTTTCTCCTCCTCTGCCCTCTCCTTAACCCACCTTCAAAAACCCTAAACTCTTTCGTTGTGCATCCAAGTTTATTACTTCGCCGGTTGGAAAAAATAATTCCGACCAAATTGATTCGTGCATCCAAGTTTAATCCCTTCACCAGTCTCGCCCGTTGCATCAATTTATCCTGATTCAATCGATCCATTCCCTTCAAATACATACTATTTTACCAGACCAAGATCTTCATCTTGTTCAAAGAAAAAGGTAAACTGCCCAGTTGAGAAATCCACTCTACCACCATCAATTACCCTCGCTGGATTGATTCACGGCGACCGCTCTACACGAAATCAAGTTCAGAGTACAATGACACCAACTCAACTGCCGTCGGAGGAGAACCTGGGTTCCCTCAACCTCATTGTCATCATCAGTTTCCTAGATTTTCTTGACCTTCTCGTCGTCGTTGGTTTCTAGGTTTCCTTGACCTCGTCGTCAATTGGGTTTTCTCGACCTTCTTGCGTAGTTGGTTTCCTGGGTTTGCTCGACCTTGTTGTCATCATCGGTTTCTTGCCGTCATTGTCGGTGGAGAACCTGGTTTCTTTGTCATCATCATTGGAGGAGAACCTCGGTTAATTGGGATTGGAAGTTGATTGGACGGTTAATTAAAATTGGAAGTTGATGAATTTGGAGAGGGAAAATTGGACGGTTTAATTGAAAACGAATTTGGACGGAATCAAGCACTTTAGAAGGAGGAGGAGGAAGGAGGAGGAGGAGGGGGAGGAAGGTGGAGGAGGGGGAGGAAGAGGAAAAGGAAGAGAAATTGTTTTTAAACTTAGGGGTATATTTGTCTTTTCCCGTAACCTCTCGCCGGAAAATTCTCCGATTCCGACTTCAGGGACCAAATGGTACAATTTTGTTATACTAAAGGGGCTTTTTAATCGAATTGCAAATGAGAGAGGGCCAAAATTAAATTCCCCAAACTACAGGGGGCCAGATATAATTTACTAGAGCCCCATGGAAAAATGGAAAAGAAAAAAGACAAACCAGAAAGCTGCCACTCAGTCACTAGCCGGTGAGCTTATCTCACGTCACAATTACTGAAGCACTCGGCTCTTTATTGTCGCCTCGCAAATGAACAAACCAGAAAAAAAAAACAAATCACAACCCGGTTAATCAAAATAACATAGTACGATAATATTTTTTACCGGAAAAATGTGATGTTCTTGTTGGTCAATTAAAAACATTAAGTTAAATCATAAAACAGTTATGTCAAAGTTGATAATAGAAATTAATAGTTCAATAAAATCTAATTATATATTATTAATATGTCTAAGTGATGTCCAGCTATCATATAATCTAGATAATCTAAGTACTTTTAAAAAAATCATACAATCTAGATCAAAGGTAGATAATAATAATTTATTAATATCGTTACTTCTTGTTATGAATTAAATTATTTATTACTCTTCTGACCTCGATGCTGGAAGTGTCGCTTTTACTTGCCACGTGCTCCCATGCGCCTCCCCATATTGGGGATTATCTTAATAAATACACGTCTCTGAAGTAACTCCATTGCGGTTTTGCAATATTTTGGTTAATGCCACAATATTCGGACGTCAGTAGTTCTATAAATCTGCATTTTAATTAGTGTGATCTTTAAAATGTGGCAAAAAAAATTAGTTATGAAATATTTTTTAATTCCAACACATATTTAGCTCCACTATGTCTCAAAATAGAGGACCGTGGTTGGTACTTGGTACTGCCCTGCCCCTTTGTAAGTTGGAACAACTTGTTTTGATACTGATGATTTATTATTAAAGCAACTCGACCAAAAAACAATTTACTGATGATTTCAAATTTGTTGGGTGAATATTTAAATTATTATTTTTGCTGTACACGAAACCATTTATCCTTGCATTTTTTGGAGTCGCATGCGCTACTACGGAGCGTAATGACACGGACCAATGGGACTCTCTTCTTTACGGAGTCTTGACCGAAGCGTGATTCACGATGTTTGAAAGGCTCCGCTATTTCCTTATTTTTTGATAAGATTTTTTTTTTATGAACACTATTTCCCTATTGTCTACGTTTTTGTTTACAACTTCTTGGACTTTCTGGAAAATAAACATGTTAATAATAAAATTTCTTAGACTCAACGATATTAGAGATGCTCCACTATTTACTTATGGTCGTAAACCAGTACGTCTCTTATTCTAGAGCGGTATCGTCGTGTATCTTATACCTCGTGTATCTTAGACCTCGAGTTATACATATGAAAAAAAGGTAAATTACTTTCAGGTTCCTTGCTTATGTCATTTATTGTAGTAGGGTCCCTCGTTTATCAAGATTTAGTTTAAAGTCCCTACTCTATAAAAAAATATTAGTTTTAGGTCCTTCGCTGATGTCAGCATTCATTTTTTTATTTTTTGGTAATGTAAAATGACCATTATGCCCTTAAACAAAAAAATGAAAAATGATCATCTTCATTTTTTAAACAGCAAGAATATTCAACCCAGAAAATTCACAAAATAAAGAACATTTAAGAATTTGGACCTAAACCATAATCCAAAAAACGAAGCAATGATGGGAGGTCTTGGTCTTCGATTCGACGTCGTCTTCTTTTTCCTTGTCTTCGATGCCTCTCCAAGAATCTTGGATTTTGAACACGAGGAGCTTCCAGAGCAGATGATCGAGAGAGAGAGAACCATCATCCTTCCAATTCGCTTCCAGAGCTTCCGGAGCTGATGACCGAGAGAGAGAACCATCATCCTTCTAGTTCGCTTCCAGAGCAGATGACCTTCCAGCTCGCTTCTAGGTCCCTTCCGGCATGAACCCCTTGGAACTTTTCGCTGGGGCCCACCCCATGGCCTCGCTCCTCACCCATCATCCTCGACTACTCGGTTGTTCCTCCCTGCGGATTGATTCCTTCAAGACAAGGGGGCTTCCATTTCTTCTCCAATTTCTCGTTATCTGATTCTAGAGTTTCTTTATTCGGGGGAATTCAATTGGAGGGTAAGAGATGAAAAGGCTTGAGGGTTTCGACCTAGCGTTGATTTTAATAGATCCCAGTAACAGAGGCGAGAATCCTTGCTAGAGGAAGGAAGTGATTCGATTTGGGATTTGGGATTTCTCTCTTCTGATCGAGAGAGAGAGAGAGGAAATTCGAAATTTGGTGGAGTGTGTTGCAAATCTGGGTTGAAGATTGAAAATATGGATTCTTAGGTTTTTTCGTCAAGAAGATTTGATTTTTTAATTTTTTTTTTCATTTTGTAAAAAGGTATAAATATTATTTTACATGACCAAAAAATAAAAAAATGAATCCTGACATCAATGAGGGACTTGAACTAATATTTGGTTGTAGAGTAGATGCCTTTGACCAAATCGTGATAAACGAGGGACCCTATTACAATAAAGGACATAAGTCAAGAACCGAGAGTAATTTACCCAAACAAAACTATTTCAAAACAATTTGGAAGTAGACTCATCATTTAGGTCTACTATGTGTTGGACGCAAGGAGTTACGTTGTCACTTTAGTCAATCTTCATCCATCGTGCAACCCAAAAATTTTGCATTATTAAAAATTCTAAAACATATTTATTTTGGCATATGTCTAGTCTCTTATCACTTTGAACTATTTCAAAACTAAAGAAAGACTTTAGTTAACCAAGATCATTTAATTTCAAATTTAAGTATATATATATATATTTTATAATTGTTATGATTTTAATCGATTTACCTACAGACTACAAATATGATATCATCTACATATAGCAAAAGTATTATGAAGGACCCTAATTTTGTTATGATGAACATGGAGTGATCATGCTGAGACTTAACAAAAAAAAGAAAAAAAAAAGCAGGCAACACAATGAAAATTTAGCAAATTATTGTCTACTTTCTTGTTTTAAATTATAAAAAATTTATGTAATTTGCATACCGTGCCAGAATTTACAAAAAAATCTCTCAGCCTTTATTATATCCGCGTATCTACTTTCTCATGAAGATCACCATGGAGAAGTGTATTATTAATATCAATTTGATATTGATATCGGTTATAATTTTGAGCAATAGCGAGGAAAAGACGAATGGTAAAAATCTTAACTAGATGACGAAAAATTTCAAAATGTGAGAAATTGCATTATTATAATTATCATTTAATTCAACGAAGAACTTAATTATTTGATCATATTGCATATAATCCTTATTGATCTAACTAAATCACAGTTAGATTGGCCATTATCACCATCAACATATATGCACAGAATGATTGGTCTATACTAAGCAAATTAATCCCATAGTATTGTTAATGCAATAAAGTACTCAATCACAAATGAAGCTCTTTGTTTCAGAGTACATATCAACATATGTAATCAAGTAATTTATATGGAATCTCACGTACTAAAATACTCTCTATGATCATTCAAAACCTCTGGTGTAGTTTTTAAATTATTTAAATTTTGATCAATACAAGGTTTATTGAAAGCCATTGACTAACTAACCACCATTCTATTTTAAGTTTCTCAATCATTGTACTCTGCATCTTTAAACTCAAGAATATTTATAAATTTTTTTATATCAAATACCATTTCCTCTTAGATCAAAGAATCATAACTATACTCTTATTCTAAGTATAATAGTTATGCTTGTTACAAAGAGAAGTTACCACGAGAAGTAGAAGACTAATCATTCCTCTATTGCTCTAGAGCTAGAGGAATAAGAGGAATGTGGTGAACCATCATGCATAGGTGAGAGTTGAAATAAAATAGTAGATTACGAAGTTCCTTGAAGTGAAAGATTATGATTCTCGTGAGGTGATTGTGAGTTATTATTCCCTCTTGTCATTAAAGTTTCTTGATAGTTTTGAAATGAAGGAGAAGACAAAAATCTAGGATAGAATCATACAAGTTGGTACTTGTACTATGGTATCATAACAAGCGTAAAAAATGAACAAAATAAAACTCAAACGAGCCAAACTAAATGAAGAAAATTTATTTGAAGCTCTTTGAGCTAATAACTACTATATCTACCAACGCGCAGTTGGTGCAGTGGTGTCAGGGGCTGCACTTGGAAGGGCGAACCAAGGTTCGATCCCCCGCAATGGCGTTGGGAGAGGTTTAAAACCTTAACCCCGAGACCCGCCTTGAACAGAAATAGTCGACCCCGTTGAAAAGCCCATAATGGGCTAGGCCAGATACCTGAGTATTCACAAAAAAAAAATAACTAGTATATCTATTTTGGGAAATGTGTAAAAAAATTGGGAAATCAACCAACCCATAACTGCATAATTAGTAGCTACTTATATTCTAAAAAATTGACAAGTGGCATGTTTATACAGTTCACATATGACTAATTTTAGAAAGACCACTCCAGGTTCACTACATGTGCAATTTAGCTCTCGCGTGTCTGGACAAATTTTTATTTTGATTCTATAATTTTTGAATATCTTCTATTAAGTATTCTAGAACCAGAACTATATTCGATAAGTTCCCGCATGTATCAATTTAACACGATAAAATAATCCAACAAGGTTTATTGACAATGTTTGTTGAAAACATTGATTTTTTTGCGGTTAAGGCCAAAGAGCCATTTAACTTGGAGAAGAAAAATTAGATGAGAGACTATTCACATTAAACACACTCTATCTAACACGATTATTCTATTTTTTTCTTTCTTTCAATCTCTTTTTGCAAATCTTATTAAAACGTAACCAAAGAATAACATGCACATTGGATTCGTCATTATTGAAATATCCATAGATTGCACCTTAAATTAATACTTCAGTCCTTGTTATTTCAATTTCATCATCTACGTATTATTTTTTTAAATACTTGGAGCCTCCTGAATTTAAATTAACATAGTATTTAGAAGCCCACACTATAACTCTCATTTTTCTTCATTCATAAAATTTGGATATTTCAGAAAATTCACGTCAGCATATAATTGGTAAACCATACTCATCACACTTTCGTCATGTTCTATCTTAGGCAGCAAAATGATATATTTGAAATAATTTTTTTTATAATTGGAGTGGATACAAGTTGTTGGATGGCAGAACCTAACAAGAAACAGAACAAAACACAATAAGAAGTTATTTAATGCAAAATTAGATAAACAAGTTGGTCTTAATTAGAAACTTATATTATATTTTTTTTGAGATCCTATTCTAAATCATATTCTAAATCTTATTCTATTACATCAGAATGTTCATGCCAGGAATCGAACCCTGGACTTTCCAAACCACTCCCCACCCTTATGCCGTTGGACCAAAGATCATTTGACAACTTATATTATATTTTGGTTTGGCTATATTAACTTGTTGAATTCCGATATCTCATTTGTAATATTTCGACCAAAATATGTTAAAAATATTAAGTGATTTGATTATACATCTTTGTCATCAATATACAATTTTTTTAACAAATATTTGACAACGGTTGACCTTTGAGAATTTTTTTTTCATAGATATTACTAGTTATACTTGATATTGCTATTTACACCTAAAAAAACTCTATCTATAAGGTTTGTAAAATTAGATTTCTATTATTATCAAATTGATGGGTAATGAAAAATTCATGTTTCCTATGATAATCAAGACTAATAAAGAAGAATCTAAGAGTGAATGTAAGTGAAAATAAAATATATTAGAAATACACTTTTCTTTTGGGTAAATTACATCTGGCTCCCTCGGGTTTGGTATATTTAACGCTCGCCCCCCTGCTATTCTAAAATCGATTAAAAAACCCTTCCTGTTCGGCGAAATTGTACGAATCAGCCCCTCATGCCGGAATCGGAGATTTTCTCCGGCGAGGAGGCTCGCGAAATGACAAAAATGCCCTTGGCTAAAAAACAAAAATTTCTTCTCTCTCCTCATCCCTTCTTTTCATCCTCCTCCTCCCTCTTTTTCATCCTCTTCCTCCCTGCTCCACGAAAAACACCCTGCACATCAGAAACTAAAACCCTAAACATTCTCACTCAGATAGAGACACCAAAATAACCAACCACCTTCCCATAATACTAAAATCGATATATCATTTCCACGAATTTTCTAAAATTCACATCTTCAACCCATCTCTCTAACTAAAAAGTAACCAAGGGCATCTCCGATTCTTCTTCAACTACAGTAACCAAACAAATGATTCTTTTGTTCAAATGCCAGCCTATCATACTTGTTAATACAACGGAGCAACGGTTATTAGAGATTCCAACAACACCGTTTCGAAATCAAAAGAGAAGTCTCGTCACATATACCTCGAGTGATTGTAAGTAGCCATAAACGGAAGAAGACGACGAAGAAGAGGAGCACCGCCTCAATCCCGATGAACTCTGAGTGGACTCGTCGCCCTCTTCCCGAGTTGACTCAATCATCCCGAAGACACTCTCCGGCGCTGAATTCCGATTCTCCTCGCCGGCGACATCCACGCGTCCTCCAAACCTTAGGACTCGAGATTTGGGGTCCCGAGCCGACTCGGCCGGCTTCTTTTCACATCGGGGGGGCTCCGGCTTTTCTAAAAAGTAACTAAGATGAGGAGAGAGAAGAAATTTTTGTTTTTTAGCCAAGGGCATTTTTGTCATTTCGCGAGCCTCCTCGCCGGAGAAAATCTCCGATTCCGGCATGAGGGGCTGATTCGTACAATTTCTCCGAACAGGAAGGGTTTTTTAATCGATTTTAGAATAGCAGGGGGGCGAGCGTTAAATATACCAAACCTGAGGGGGCCATATGTAATTTACCCCTTTTCTTTTTTATTGGCAATGGTAGACCTTAGGGAAAATTTTCAAATTGGTGTAAGTGAAATAGTCGAGGAGTGAGTAGGTCTCCAAGTTCACGAGGATAACTATAGGTGGGTAGTTCATCGTGCTATTGCACGATGAAACCGGAAAAGTTTGGTATTTGGATTTTATTGCATGAAATGATTGTAACATTTGCCAATATTATTTAACGACGAATGAAGTGCTACCCCTATAAAAAAAAAATTGCAATGCTGTTTATATAGTTTCTTAACAGGCAGCTATCTTCCTGGTCTAATTTTTATAATGTGTGTAATATTCGTTTATTAATATAAATTGAAACTAACACTGGAAAAACTTGCCTTTATCTTTATATATAACGGAATAATGGTTTTTAAGAATGTTTTCAATTTTATTTCCGTTCCCGTGATTAATTTTTCCCTTACATTAATCTAAAGATTTGCATGAATAATATTATTTTAAAAAATAACTATTCAGTAAACTCAATTATTTTTCCGTTAGTAGTAAGAAAGTTCCCCAAAAGTAGTCATAGCTTACTAGAATTTGTATATCCAATTCAAAATTGTATGCGAATAATAATAGGCATAAAATTAACTCATATGATATTATGTTAAATATTATATATCTAAAATATTAAAATAATAATATATGTAAATATTCTATACCTATAAATAAATAAACATTTTCCACTAAATAGTGTTCAACGCTTCTATTTACAAATTTCTTTTAAACTAAAAAATCGCAAATAAGACAGTTTTGTCCACAAATTCCCTAAACTCAAAATTCCAAAACAAGACAGGCATGTAGCAGATGGCCGTAGGCAGAAGACAGAGAAGAACTGCACCATAGTGCCATGCAAAAGAGAGAGCATAAACAGAACCTCTTTCCGCCCTGTAAGTTTTCCACGTTACCAAAAATTCCCTAAAACCGCCAAATCCATTTTCCTAAACAAATCCCCACCAAAAAACAATCATCGTTTTTTTTTACATATATGACAAATTGATACAATACAATTTCTTTTCAAAAAAAAAACTAAATTTAACTCTTATGATACTCAAGTATGAGATCGGTTTGGTCACATATCCACCGTTTTAGAAATAATATTAGGCAGATGGAACTATTTCCTACTAATAATCTATGCAAATTTTCTTTTTGTTAACAACAACAGAAACTCTTTCATCATTTGATGAAGATCTATTGGTAAAAATTAAGACAAATTACAATTGTAATACTATGAGAAGAACTGCACCACCCATCACTTTCTACAACTTCATCCAGTCCATTGCCCTTCTCTCTCTTACCTCTTACAAAAAAAGTAACATAAAACATAAAAGGTGAAAAAGTTAAGAAAAAAAAAAACAGAACACTAATTAGTAATTACAACCCAACAAAAAAGACTGTCCCTTTCTCTCCCCACCCTCCATAGATATACATACCCCTCTCACTTCCCCCAACTCTCACACTCCCCAAAGCACAAACCACACACTTTCTCTCTCTACCTCTATGCTGTTTTCTCTCTCTTAAACAAGAAACCAACAAGGACCCAACTAAGACAAAGCTATGGAGAAGAAGCAGGGGTTCTTCTCGACGCTCAAGGAGGAGGTGGTGCGTGGTTTGTCTCCCGGTCGGACCCGGCCCAGGGTCCGGTCTAGGTCAGCCAGCCCGGCTCGGTCAGCCTCCCCGATCTCTTCCCTCATCCTCTTCATGAAGAAGGGGACCCACCCCGCTTCCGCCGCGTCACTCTACCCTGAGCCGCTCATTGGGAGATCCGGCTCGTTGAGGCCGGTCCTGGAGGGCCCAGATCCCGACGAGGGGTCGGACCAGCCGAAAAGGGTCGGTTCCGGGTTGGGAAACTGGGTAAGGGGCCAGCTGATGATGTCACCCAGCGTCAGCAGCGGGGGGACGGCGTCGTATAGTAAGAGGAGTGATCTGAGGATGCTTATTGGTGTGATGGGCGCCCCTTTGGCTCCTGTCCACGTCAGCTCCTTGGACCCTTTGCCTCACCTTAGCATCAAGGACACCCCTATTGTGAGTTTGTATTATTAAATTTTTTTTTATTTTTCGTATTCGGACATTTACTGGACCGACCGAGCCGGATTAAAGGTTGTTGCTTTTTGGGGTTCGGTGGGTTTTGGATATATGGGTTTTGGTAGGTTCTTGCATGTAGTGAAATGGGTCGGAATAAAGTTTGTCTTTTGACTTTTGAGTGTTTCATGTTGACTTTTAGTTCTGGTGTTGACTGTGATTGTTTTTGTTGCAGGAGACTTCCTCTGCTCAGTACATACTGCAGCAGTACACAGCTGCTTCTGGCGGGCAGAAGCTGCAGAGCTCGATCAGGAACGCGTACGCCATGGGGAAGACGAGGATGATCGCATCGGAGTTCGAGACCCCGACGAGGGTGGTGAAGAACAGGAATGGATCGAGGGGCGGAGAGTCTGGCGGGTTTGTGCTGTGGCAGATGAACCCCGACATGTGGTATGTGGAGCTTGCTGTTGGTGGTAGCAAGGTTCATGCTGGGTGTAATGGGAAACTTGTATGGAGGCACACCCCCTGGCTCGGCGCTCATTCTGCTAAAGGCCCTGTTAGGCCTTTGCGCCGTGCTCTTCAGGTTAGAGATGTTCTAATGTGTTCTTATTTCTTTGTTTTGGAATGTGGTTCTCACATGTATTGTTTGGATTTGTTTCCGGTGTTTTGCAGGGACTTGATCCGAGGACCACTGCAAGTATGTTTGCTGATGCGAAGTGCACCGGTGAGCGCAAAATAAACGGTGAAGATTGCTTCATCCTGAAGTTATGTGCTGATCCTCAGACGTTGAAGGATAGGAGTGAAGGTCCGGCGGAGATCATTAGGCATGTTTTGTTTGGCTACTTCAGCCAAAAGACCGGGCTTCTTGTTCATATGGAGGACTCGCATCTGACCCGCATCCAATCTAATGGGGGTGATGCTGTATACTGGGAAACTACAATCAGTTCATTTCTTGATGACTACAAGCCCGTGGAGGGGATCATGATTGCCCATTCTGGCCGATCTGTTGCGACCCTCTATAGGTTCGGCGAGACAGCAATGAGCCATACGAAGACTAAGATGGAGGAAGCTTGGACCATCGAAGAGGTCGCATTCAATGTTCCCGGGCTCTCGATGGACTGCTTTATCCCTCCTGCTGACCTGAGATCTGGATCTATCAGCGAAACTTGTGAGCTCTCTCTGGAAGAAAGGGAGAAGAGCATAGTATCATCAGGAGCTCATCGAGCAAAAGTTGCAGCATTGGAGAAACCGCACGACTTTGGCACTGACAATATGGTGTGGAAGATGGAGGTTTGACTCTACTAAGGGTAGGGATGACTTATTAATCGGTCAATTGTTTATACCTTCTAGCTAGTGTTTAGTCACTAACACATTAGTAGTTACAAAGCCAAAACGTTGAAGTCATTTTTTTAAGACTCTGGGTTAATACCTCCGTTGAATCTGTAAATAGAGCATAATCGTTCACTGGTTCCGAGCGAGCCCGGCTGGATCTTTATACTCTGCAGAATCCGACTACGGAGAGTCGGAGCTCGGTTTTCCATTTAGGGATATAGAGCAGATGGAGGTCGGTTTTTTTTTTTTAGTTTGCCTTACCATGCTAAAAGGAGTAGGTGGTGAAGCTTCTCAACACAGCACACAGCCATGAACCTTATTTTATGTCATAGGTCTATTAATTATCTCTCTCTCTCTCTGGGATTCAATGGCAGTTGCAGCAGCAAGGGGAAGCTGCTTCTGGCCTATATATCTGCTTTTTTAAAAAAAATTATCAGTTGGATTTCTTGCTTTGTTCTTGTAATATCATGAGGTAGCCTCCTTCAATATGATTACAGTTACTCTGCAACTATAATATAAAGTCTACCAAATGTTGTTATTCAAGTTTCTTGATATGTGCCCTCTATTTGTCCACTTATGGTTGTTGGGTTCTTGGTGTACATTTCCTCTTGATCAATGGTTTATTTCTGGCAACCTAAACACTCCAAATAGCCACAACATTGCAGTTAAGTGACTGATGTATTTTATATTCAAAAGATTTGAACACTTGGATTCAACTCGCTTAATATTAAATAACTCTCGTCTATTTGGTGCTATGACTAAGGTTGGTTTTTCTAATGTTGTATTTTATATTCGAAAGGTTTAGACACAATGTGAATTTAACTCGTATACCATTCGAACCAACTCTCGCATGTTTGATGCTATCTTCTCAGTGGTTACTATCCATGGTGCTTGACAGCATCTACTCTGAGTTAGGGAGGTGGAATGCTCTGCCCTAACAGCGATGTGTGTGCCTTCACTTTAACTAACTTTACCTTTTCCTCCCATCCACACCATGACCTTGACCCTCTCAAGTGGGCTAGAGGCTTACTTCTCTTTCCTTTCACCCTTGGACCAGGCACACCCTATGAGAATAAACTAACATGGGTTAGGTTAAAGCATGAAAAAACAATGAGGAAATTTGTGTCTTGGCTAATTTAATTCTGGAAATTTATCATACAACTCAAAGTTTTGGGTATTTATTAGTCTGACTATTTGATGTTTAAGTTGGATATAATTGTCCTTTATCTAAATTATTGAACACGTAGATAACTGCCAGAGATTATTCAATTATTCATTTTAGTAGATTTTTAATATATGTTTGTTCCGAGGCAATAAAAAAAATGCATAAACCAAAGGACTGAACCCTGTGTCTGAAGTGTGAAGTATCATTACAGCGAGGCACGGGGTAAAAAGTCTTGGTAAACCCCATGTGGCACCTTCATGATTTAATTTCTCTACGTAATTTTGTTATTATATTGCCAAGGTTGGCTATTTTTTAGTCCCAATCTTTATTCTGATCTGTTGTATTGATTAATTTAAATTTCGATTTTTTTAATATAGTAAAATATCACCAACAATTATTTTACACTGCACATTCTGAGTAATTTAAACTCCAGATTAGAATAATCCACTCTTAATAGGTTGGCTTCTTTCTTTTTTCTTTCTTGTATTCCAATTCTCAATCTGCTTTTGCAGGCATTGTGTTCCCTCCTTCCTTTGACCCTCTTGGGTCCCACCATCAATGGTCTCTCACTTATTAATTTATTTTTACATTTAATTTTCTGCTCCAATGAGGGGGAAGGTTCCTTCCCATGATGGTGTCCCTGAAGGGTCAAGTTTCAAATTGATTAGGGAGGGGCCTCCATTTATACCCTCTAGAGAAGGGCAATATGAAGATAAGATGTGGTAATTACTTTGCTTATTCTTGGTATCCAAATATCCTGTTAAATTGATTAATTAAGATTTAAACCAAAATGATTTTTGGACAATGGTCAAATTTTCTTAAGAAGAATTTACATTGATATATTTGCAATAACTAGAAGTCATGACATTTTAATATTTTATTTTAGCTAGAACCGTTTTCTTATTGTGAATTTCCGTTGGCATCTCTCCTGATAAGGAAATTACACATTTCCTTTACAGGAAAATTCCTAAAATTTCAACTTTACTGTAAAATTGAACCAACAATCCCTTATACCCTTTTTGTAGGAAGGTTTTAAAATGACTTGTGATATGATAATTTTTTTTCTTTGGTATTTCTGATTTAAAATCGTAATACTATTTTGTACTTCTCTAACGATTGAGTTCACTAATTTCTGTTTGAATCTGATATTATTTTATATAATTTTTTTTTAATAAATATTTGATTAAGATGTTGTCTGGGGAAGCAAATCTTCTCACGTGTGTGTTGGTAATATGCAGTTACTAGTTAATGCACAGTTGTGGGTGACCCTTTCGGCTTACGGAAGCAAACGAGTGTCCACTAATTTGGTAACCAAGTTTAGCAGGTGGATATTAAATCATCATCACATGTGGACAATGACGCAATATTTGATCAATTAAGATTCCGTTGTTGCTCATAGAGTTGGTAACAACACAGAATCCTTGGTTGGTGATTTCAGCTAACCAACCTTCCACCCTCCATGTCCTCCCACATCATATAATATACACTCCCTAACAGAAAAATGTCTCCATCCACGCTATATTTAATGGAAAATATATATAGGAGGGTGATGGCAGTGTTTTAAAAATTACTGTGTAATGAATCAGATTATGATTCTATACGATATTTAAATATTAAACATAATTAAAATAATAATAATCTTACAAAATCTTGATCAATTGATCAGATCAAGGTACGAAAAAAAATTTCGGAAAGACAACGCAGACAAGATTTTGGCGGTGGTTTCTAAAAGTGTGCGGTCATCCTTAAAAGGGTATATGAATATGAGACTAATAAAAGAGTTAGATCACTAATAATATATATTGTGGCATTTATGTTTAAAAATTGTAAAGGAAACTTATATTTATTCCCATTATATATTTGCAAAAGGAATATAAACGCCAGAAAAAAATGGGGAAGTTGTTGCTCTCCATGCCCTGCTCTGTATTTATTTATTTATATGTACACGGTAAATACATTGATGGATACCATTCAACAAGCCTTTGAAGTCCTCCACGTTCTGCCATTAAATTGTTATTCCAAAGAATAAATAATAATTCTCTAACATTCAAATCATCGTAGTGAAAATTCAAGTAGTGTTAAATTTGGCAGAGAAAAATTAATCATCGTTTGGGATCATTTACGATTCAAGTATGAAATTGTCTGTTCGTTCAATATTAAGATACCCAATAATTTTGACAATTGAACCAAATGAGCTAGAAAGAAGAAATAATGTATAACTCATAGAACCTTATTGTTAATGGAAGTCAGAAGAGAGTATTACTAAAATAGAAATTGGGAAGGGATCGATTATATTAATACAAGGTTTAGCGCGTAAACACGTGTGAACTTGGAAATTGATAGTTCGGGACCATTTATCTATGAGTCAACCAGATTTAAGTTGAAACCTTGGAAATTGAAAACAATTTTAGGGTTCTTTCGATCTTACCGAAAGCTACTTGTACCTCTATTTTTTTTTTCTTAATTTCTATTATTTGGAATTGCCATTTTCTAATCCAACATTATCATATACGAATATTTTTTGCATTTTATATTGTCCATTGCAGGACTTAAAACGATTTATTTGCCAATTAAATCTGATGCTAATTTTTAAGAATTCCTTTCTTATAAACTCATGATTTCCTAGGAAGAAAATGTGTTAGTCTCTGTAGTTGTCTTGATACTAGTATCTAAATTCTCTTGTGTCGTAGTCTAGAATCGGTAATATTCCAAATATTTCCAAAAGTCTTAAATTAAGATTTCTAAGATGGCATTATATTTATTTAAAAAATATTAAATTCTTCATTTAATTAGATTTAAGTTACTTTTTAAACGACATTCGTTCAGTTTCTTTCCAAAGTACTTCAAAACAGAAGGTTCATGTCATTTCTGAAAATATCTTACCAGTCAAATGGTCTTAAATCTTGAGTGACTATAATTAACGATTAAGTCCTTTCATCATAATGGAAAATATATCATTAAATGGGGACGATGGAAAAAAGGTTGATCGTACCAAATAATGATTTTCTGTTCCTACGCGACAACCGTTGGGGAAACAGATCATCATGCTTATAATAAAACAGGCTCAAAATTATGCCAGCCTAAAAATAATTGAATCCCGATTTCCAACTACCTTTTGCTTTATCCTATTAAAGTCTATATCATAATCCAAAAATTGTCCGAAATTATCAACAAGAATAGGTAACGCGGTGCTAAACACTGGGGAGACATATTCCTTGAATTTGGGCCTAGTAAAAAGCAATCCGTAGCCAAGAATCTATATACCAAATTGCACACACGTTAATAAGAAATATATGTTAATTTAGCAATATGTAGCATTTCGAGACATTTAATGTTAGACATATGGGGAATGAAATTTTTGGTGGGAAGAATGTGAATCACTGAATTGTGAATGTAATGTCTATAGAGAGAGGTTAATTACTTTTTTAAAAATATTTAGATTATCTACGACGATGAGTCTTAAACTGGAATTCTTCAGTCTTTATCTCTCATCCACATCAGTTCGTGAATCTCAATTTTATTTTTCTTTCACAAGAGAGACTTCGTCACAATAACTCTATCTCAGTTTCACCTTAACTCTGTTTTTTTTAATATAGCTACCATATCAAGCTCAGATATGATTTCAAACGAGTTTATAAGTATTAAAATTAATTCTAAACTAACCACAAAATAAGAATTTTTTGAAACATAAATTTACTCATAATAATTTGAATTACAAATACGTGGAATTGAAAATTACATAATGGAATACATAACTGAAGAAATATATAAATAATAGCAAATTAAATAACTAACTAACTAACTAACTATATCTACTAATTTTTTATATATATGCTCAATCAAATCATCTCTTACAATGACATGAGTTTCTCTATTACGAACATCTATTTTAGCCCTCAAATAGTTTGCTAGGGATGAGATGCATTAAATAACTAAACTCGTGTCCCTACAGGTGTTGGTGCTAATGCTGAAGATGTCGTTACGAAATTCGTCCGATGAAAAAGGTCATATGTTTCTCGTTTATCCTCCACTATAATATTATGCAATATGATACATGCCCTCATAACTTTTCTCATTTGCTTTTGGTCCCATAGTAGACATGGATTTCTGATGAATGCAAAACGAACTGGTAGGACTCCAAATACTCGCTCCACATCCTTCTTATAACCTTCTTGATATTTATCGAACATCTTGAGCTTCAAGGTTGCTGAAACTGTAACTGACTTCACAAAGATCACCCATTGTAGATATATCCTATTAGTGTGATAATATGGTAAGTCTCTATATGTATCGTTGATGGTGTAGTTCACTTTGGGTACTTGTTCTTCTAATACATCATAAAAGATAGGAGATTTATCCAATATATTAAGATTATTACACGTACCATTTTTTTAAAGAAAGTGTGCTAGATTCATATATCATATGAAGCATCTGCTTCCAGTATGATTGTTGTCGTCCACTTTTTCTAACATATTGTCTAGTCCATGCAACTAGATACTTCTTCCATTTTCATTGCATGCTACCGATGCTACTAATCATGCTTGAGTATCCATGTTGTTCCTCAACCCAAAGTAGTCTCTTAGATTAGCTTTATTGGATATCTCATATACTATGTCCCAAAGTATCCAATGATATCTTCTATGAACTTCTTTAAAGATACTCTCATTGTTGGAGTATTTTTTGCAGTGTGGACAACCTAACTTTATCCGTCACATCTCTCTTTTGCTAAAAATATGATTCAATAGCAATCACCGCCTCCACAATACAAAGGAATAGAGGTATGTACATGGAAACCTACGACAGAGCATTTCATCATCATATTTTGGTTGCTTTGCAAAATAGTCATTCACCAAATGTTCATCGCTAGTTGTCGGATCCCTTTTGATGGTATGCATTTGGCATGGTATTGAGTGCTCCTCCTCAAGGTGCTTTGCGTGCTTTTTCTTAATCTTTGTGGCCAAATAACGCACAAAATTGGTATCGGCATCGACATCGACTTGATATTGTTACAAATAATTTTGCATCATTTTTTCATAAGCAGTATGAGAATCCTCTCCACTATGTGAGCCTGAATTAAAGGTAAAATTATTCATTTGAGAGAATTATAAAAATATGAAAGAAAATTTGTAGGTAAGGATGAGGAAAAATGAAATAAAAATAACATCTACTTATACAATTCTGAAACAAATTTTGGCCATATAAATTTTTGGACTCAATGTAAACCATATAAATTACATACAAACAATTTTATAAAATTATTGAAAAACATAGAAAAATATTTTGTTAAAAAAATGGTGCAGAATAGATTAAGGAATTTTAATTTTTTTTTTAAAAATTATATGCATTTGTTTTAGTGTAATTTTGTTTAAAAAATTTAAAATAAATTGTGTGGTGAAAAAGCCACGCATTCCAATCACACCGAGTAATGTGACAGAATCGCTAGCGCGGTGCGAGCTCGCTAGGAGAGCCCTGACACGCAACTCTCTGTGCGTGTTAGGAGACGTGCTGACTTGCCGCCAATGGAAGCCTGATACTTAGGGGAGAGGGATCGCACGACCCCCTTGTGGATGGTCTTAGTATTCAAAAAAATTTGTGTTTGACAATTCATATTTGAAAGAGATGACATTTGAATTTGAATGATAACAACAAAGTCAACAAATGCTTAATATTATTGTTAGGAAGTAGAATTTGAGACTTTTAGTTAAATTAGAACAATGAATTATCTGATAATTACTCTTGAGAGATGGCTAAAAAATTACTTACAGGAGACTAATTAATTTATGAGCTTACGGACTCGTTAATATTTAGATACTCCGTCTTTTATGCTGTCCTACATTTCGAAATATATTTTGGTGAGTTTTTAAATTAGAGATATCCCTGATGTTTATTTAATCATTTAAAAAAGTTAGTGTATATGGGAAAGAGATAACTCTTGGGTCTTGACTTTGACTTAGGTGGGAACCTATTTTATATATACACGACTTTCTCTCTCTCTCTATATATATACACACACACACACTCTTATTAATGCGAGGGAATATAATCATCACCGACAAAAAAGTGTAATAATCAAATAATTATAAAACATTCAATATTCTTTATCCAATTTAAAATAAAAAATAGGTAGGCAAATTCTTCACATTAAATTCACAACTAATATAGTAATTTCTCACATGCTCTTTAAATAAAAGTTTATTATTCAAAAACTATCAAATTAGATTCATATAAGAAACAACAAGCCACATTATCTTTATGTAAAGAACATTAAAATCTTCATATTTAACATAACAACAAATACAATCGCTGCTGGTAATCTAGTAATTTCCGCATATCCCATAACGTTATTTCCCCCAAAAAAATTACTCGTAGTGTCGGCAAAAGAAAGTTCGGCTTCCACCGAAGAAGGTAGATGAACAGATACGTAGCCGCATTTATTATTGATGGTTGTCGTGTGTACCGAGTGTAGCTTTGCCCCAGAAAATAGATGTTAGATGTTATAATAATTTAGCTGAGGTAGATGAACATAGATGCCAAATAAAATTATGGCTGCTTCCCTCATACATAAATTTAGATGTTATAATAATTTAGCTGCCATTGGCCCAGTAGTCGGTTTTCTAACATTTTTATTGTGGTACTCGTCCGTAAATATGAAATTTATTATGTGAAGATAATTCACACTCTAGGGTGGATGTGGAATCGCTACTATTGTCCTTGATTTGATGTGTATTTATAATTTATGGAGAGAGGTCGGTTGAGTCATAAATAAATTATTTTTGTTGTACAACTGTATATGGATCCGACCCGAGCAATCAAATTAAAACAAAATTAACAAACATACACCATTGTTATGTAATTAATAATTTATACTCTATAATTATAAATTATATTAGAACAATTCTCATGTTTCCACCCGGGGTACTCATACAATACGTGCTTGTATAATGATGCCGAAGGCTTTAGGCTGTTGGGTCATAATAACTTGTTATACGGCATAAGATAATTGCACACTTACGTGTGATGAGGACTTGCGATGCATAAGATACATGGAAATTAAGATATAAATATTTGACATGTGTTATCATTTGTGCATAACTTTACGTAAAAAAATTTATCTTTTTCTTACGAATTGAGATTAGAGATGTGATATCTCGTATGTGTACTGTCTAAAATGTTTAAATGGTTTGATTGATACTATTTATACTAACAAGGTGTACTTTATTTTCGAACAAACATTTTGAAAGAATTATAAGATTAAACGTGTTTGGCCGAAAATAGAATCACGATGAGTTGAGGGAGTTTATACATATTTTACACGGATGAGTTCCTAAGAAATTTTTCAAGGTGCGTGTGAGTGAGGACGAAACATACTAAAAAGACTTGTGTTAGTCTGTGAAGTTAGTCGATCAAATCATGGAATATTACATTTGGTATCAGAGAAATTTCGACTTATATAGTGTGATTCAGGGATTGAATACACCTAGAACCAAGGATTACTAGGACTGTGTGTATTTGGCATGACGAGGACGTTGTATATTTAAAGAGAAGTGAATGTGATATCTCGTATATAATTTGTCCTATGTGAAATATTTATAGTGATTTAATTAGTATTATCCATACCAACAAAGTACACATTCTTTTCGCGCACACATCCTAAATTTTTTTAAGGTTAAACGTGTTTGGCCGAAAATAAAATCCTAACGAATGATTTCTTGAAAAGTATTATAAAGTACGCTCTAATTCATTTAGAAATAGAAAATAAAAAATACGTATCTGGTTAAGTATGTATCTATTCAAAATCAACTACAAAAGGATCTTTTGGTTAATTTTTTTGTAAAAAATCTGTGTTGGTTCGTGAAACCAATATATAATCACGAGGAAGACGTTAAGCGAGCAGGGTCAAGTGTTATCTACCTCACGCCTACTACGACAAAAAAAAATCTACCTCTCGCTTACAATGCATGAATAATATTCACAGTAATCGTATTATAATCAACTCAATCTTATGTTATGTTGAAAACGAAATATTCAAATAATATTATGTTGGAATTCTCATATTCGACCCAATAGATTCAGCCATATACATTCTGAGGCCTAGGCCAATATTGGACCTTGTCTGGCAAAATGATGGGCTTTCCATATTTGGGCCTTAATTTGCTGGGAGTTATTTTTCCTCGAGGCTTTTCAAGAATTGAAGTTTTCTTCTTCTTTTATTCTTTGAAAAGGAAGGACAGTTTTCTATATCAGCTAGTATGGATGATTTGTTAACATGAGTAGCGGAACAATGAGTAATCCTCTTAATTCCTCCTCGTACTGAATCCTCCAAAAATGAAATGTAATATCAATTTTCATCATTTTTTTCCTTAGAATTTACCCAATTTGCTGACAATAATGAATAAAATTTTCTCTGGTTAGGAACTCATCACAACAATAGTAAACCAAATATCACTTTGAGAACAATCGGGGTATCTCTAGAAACAAGCCCACCATAGTTAAAGTTCTTGAAAACGCTCAGACATAAATTAGCACAATTTAACTTCCTGTCGTGTGGGAGACTTGAACGCTTAGCATCACATACCATAAAATGGAATCGTATGATTCAAAATCGTAATTCCTTTAAAAAATTTCTATCCAACTTAAAACTTAATTGACTAGTGAATATTTCACACTTTTAAACTAGTCTACAAAATTTTTAATTAACTAAGGATATGATAATTTCAAATATTTGGAGTCTCTATTGGTCAAGCCCTTCTAGTTCAACAAGATTTGCCAATTCTATCAGTTTGTGCGCTCTCCTCTCATTCAATCAATACGTAAATCGAAGTCCCTCACGATATAGCTGCGCATATATGTATATGGACAAGAGGAGGAGGGTAGCCACCAACAAAGTCCCGAAAAAAAAAAAAAAAAGATACATATATATATATATATATATATATGTCCTTCCGAATACAGAAACCATCCCTCAAAAAGAATCCAACAAACGGCCGTAAATATAATACGAGGAAGCTCACATAAAAGCTATTAATGAAACTGAACCAAAAGAAAATAGTCCCATCAACATGAAAAAGGGGCTAAAATGGTAGCCAATAATAAGAAATATATCAGCCCTGAAAGTACCCAGCAAAACCCAAATTCAAATAAAATGAAGAAAGTGCATCGTTGGGGTAATTCTCTAGACCAAGACAATTCCGAAGATCAACGACATGGCGCCCATTGTCCACATTGACCATATGCTCTCGGCTCCGCTGATCTGTAGAAATTCCAAATTTCCATGAGATAGAGATAATAATACTATTGATTAATCAAGGATAATTAATACAATAGTGTTAACTAACGGTATAAAAAAAGAATAAAGAAGTATGAAGGATGACAAAAAATAAGACAAGTACATATATCGGGACCTCGATCAAGTAGATCTGAATATTCTAATCATTAACCATATAAATTCTAGATCTCAAAACACTTCATACAAATATTTAACAATGCATGTTTGAACGAATCGAACTCTAAACTTATTGGTTAATATATTTAATGATATTTGTTAGGATTTATCTCGCCCATGTTCAAATAATTGATGCAAATTAGATATGGGAAATTGCATCAATATAATATGTTCAAGAAAAAAGCGAACTATTGAAAAAAGTAAATTAGATATAGGATTTATCTAGCCCCTAACAAAAATTTCCCTTTTTTAAAAAATAGTTAAAAAAAAGTTTTCATACACAATTGCTTGTTGGTGTTTAATTATAATTTATTTAGAGTTGTACATTATCGGACAAGATCTGTTTAATTTTTTTTATAACAAATATTTAATTTTATTCAAAAGAATGCTATTTAATTTGATAACGGCTACTTAGGACGGGTCATAGGGTGGCTTTACCGTATCGGTGCCAACGGGGCCAGGAGAGGCGGGGCCCAAGCTCGGCGAAGGAGTTCCGATGGTCGGAGACGGTGGACTGGCGGCCAGAGGCGAAGGAGCCACCGTCGGAGATTTTACCTTCGTCGCCGGGGCTGGAGCTGGAACCGCCGCCGGTGGGGAAGCCAATGGAGCAGGCGGTGGAGTGGCCGGGGGAGGTGGAGTCGCAGGAGGCGGGGTAGCTGGCGGAGGTGAAGCCGGGGGTGGGGTGGCTGGGGGAGGAGACGCCGGCGGAGGGGTGGCCGGAGGAGGTGTAACCGGCGGCGGGGAGGCCGGAGGAGGTGTAGCCGGCGGCGGGGCGCTGACCGGAGGTGGGGTCGATGGTGGGGGAGTGGCCACCGGAGGAGGAGCAGCGGTGACCGGAGGCGGGGCGGAGGTTGGAGGAGGCGAGGCGGTCGGGGTGGTGGGTGTGGGAGGGGCGGGCGTGGCGGTTGGGCCGCCGGCGGGAGCCTGGCCGTGGACGGAGGAGGAGGCAATGCAGGCCAAGTAAAAGACCACCGCGGCGGTCTTGAAACGCAACATTTTGGACTAAAATGCAAAGTTTTAATCTCCTGGGCGGCAAATCGGAATTCTGGTAATAGCCGGAAAGAGGGAGTGGCAATAGCAGAACTATGGGACTAGCAGTGAGGGGAAGCGGAGAGCGGGAGAGAGAGCATAAATAGGAGGAGTATGATATGGGCCCCACTGGCTCACCAATCGACATGGATATTTTTTAGGAAAAATTATCAAATAAATCTTGTTTTTTCCCGCTTTTTTGACATATGATCCTGTACTTCAAAAATGATCAAACGAGTCATGAGGTTAGTGTTCAGGGTTCACATATGATCCTGCACCGAGCCTATATGTGAACCATGAACTCTAACCTCAGGACTTGTTTGGTCGTTGAAGTACAGGATCATATATTAAAAATACAAAATTACATGTACTAAAATTGAATTTTTCCCTATTTTTTGTAATAAAGTGTTCGAATAAAGTTTACTAAAGAAAATAATTGTTTTAAGGTCAACTCTCAGATAAAATTTTGACCTGCGAAAAAACATAGTAAAATTTTACCTCATAATGGGAGATTACGAGGGTTACGGTTCTACCAATGCATGCAACAGATGTGATGTTAAAGTCCAAGTGATAAAAATTTCCCGCTTAAAATTTATTCATATTCATGTTCATATTCAAATTAATTATGTTAAAGAAGATGTTAAATGTTTTGTAATTAATTTAGCATAGTCGTATTTTTAGATTGGAAGTTGAAAATTTTAATTGTATGACAAATATAGATTAATTTGTTTACATAATCAATGGTTATGGTATATAAGGGAATATAATTAGGTTACGGTCAGTTTTTACTTCTTGTGTACATGGGAATTCAATATATTCACTATTAATCGATCTAGTTACAACTAATTAAGTTTGATGGATCAGTGACATAATTATGGTTAATCAAATGAGTGTACTAAGTGTTGTTCCTGAAGAGTGGGCCTTTATGAGTTAGTGGCGTTAGTTAGGTTCAATTATCACACATGGTTCATCATCAGCATTTGTCGAAGAATATGCATATGTTTTTTTTTATCCAGATAAGACGGACAGATACGTGGCGGTATCAATTAAATGATATGATAAATTCATGTGAATCGACTAATTTATATTCAAACAAATATAATTTTTAAAATGTGAAAAGTTTTATCAATAAATATTTAACATTGTCATGTTCCTAAATAATTGAACTAGAGATTTGATTTGTTGAAGAAACATTATTGTTAACTAATCTAAGTATTTATTGTATTTATTTTGTAGCTTGATTCAATACACGTATGGATTAGTCGACTAATATGAGATTTATACAAGACAATTACGAATCTGTTAGTTGAATTAGTAACTGAGAGAAGGAATTCTTTTCTAAGAAAAGCACAAATTCAGCTAAGGTGCTACTATCACCCTTCATGGGTGCTAAACCTAATTAGGGCATGGGCCTACCTCTTGATTAGTATCCTCGGCCAGCTGTTTAAGTGTGGTTTATACGCCAAGTAGATATTTCCACTTTTTAACAATTACATTTTACCCATCCAATATTGGTTGCCCCATATTTACCCATTCAATATTCCGTTAATCATAATCACAAATTTGATATTATATATATATATATATATGTGCATCTCATTTATTTGTAACATTTTGGGATGATTCTAAAATTAAAAATTCTCGAGGATATTAGGATTGTGAGAATATGATGCAATAACTATGTCACATATTTAGAAAAGATGAATGTAATATTTGTTAACGATAAGTTCAAAAAACGTTCAAGTAACTTTTATATAAGTAAATTTTTTATTTACAAATATAGTTGTGACTGTAATAAAAATTCACACTCTTATAAATGTTAGACTCTTTAAATACTTAAATAATTTGATTTATGTAAAATAATGTCTATATTTTTATTAGCCGTATTTAATAACTATTCACCGACTGATCGAGACTTGGTGTTTTTTGTTGTTATGTTGGATCACCACCAAGGTCCCTATGAGGCGTTGGTATCTTGCCAATTTCGCAACTGAGACAAGCTACGAAAATCATAAATCCTATCAATTTTACGAAAAATTGGGATTTACGTTTTGCTATGTTTTCACGAATAAAGGACACGTGGAAAATAGGGAAGTGCATCTTTCCTTGCAAACCAATCCATTCAATGTTCTTTGGAAAGTATCATTTGTTGTAATAAGAATTACGCTATGTACTAGAACGTTTATAACTAATGAATTATTATTATACCAACTACTTCAAAAATGTCTTCTTTTGAAAAATAAAATTCATGTCCAACTGAAAAAAATTAACCGGTAAAAAAAATTTGACCTACTTAATAAAATAAAAAAAATATAAGCTTTACGAAAAGAAATAACGTTATTTAAAAAGTTGTTTTCTAACGGAGTCCGGCAACCATCAATGGCTATATCCTATGAAATCACCTTCATCGTAAGTTAATCATTGCCTTAATAATTTATGGGACCCATTTGCAAATTTAGACTTCATCTTGCGTGTCATCTCTCTGTAACGGTTTATTGGAAGAGAACTTAAAGAAGCTTCTTAATTTTAAAGTTCCAAAGATATTATAGAACAGATGATTAAATGACTTTAGATACGTTTATTAGCAGTTTTTCTGAAGGGTGTTTATTACAGAAATTTGGTAATTTGATATTTAACTGGACTATAATGTAGATTTTTTTATAAGTAAAAATTATATTTTACTAAAAGATCATCAAATATATCAAATGTTATATATAATGCTTATCATAAGCGACACATATATAAATATTATCTATAACAAACATCAAAGTATCACCAAGATAGTCCACTTAAGAGTCCTATGGTGACGAAGAAGAATCAAATTACACTAAGAAAGGCAACGACACCATCACAAAAGAACAAATCAAGGAGGATTGAAGCATAAAAAAGAATGTAAACTCTGTGCTGTATTCTTAATTAGATAGAAATCTTTAACGTATCTTTCTTCCAAAAAAATCACAATAGCTAAATACTACTCCTTTACAGATATTTTTGTTTCAAATTTTTATTCTAAACATTTGTATCTGCCATTAATGATTTTCAGCTTTCGTAGTGAAAATGCCTTCTTCGTACGCCTCCGCATACGAAACTTGATCGAGTCGGGGTAAATAGGTCCCAAATAGCCTGCTTACACGCGACACTTAAATCTGATTTTTTTTTTGTAAATGTAAAATTTTGATTGCTAGTTATATATTGTGAGAGTTTGTACCTTAAATTTTAGTCAATTATTTTAACTCTTGAACTGTTAGGTTAAATATTCTTTGAAGATTAATATAATAAATATCCTAACCCTAAAGAGATTTAACAGAAAATGTATCTTTGTCGATGTGATATACCAACGACACGCGGCCATTTTCGAGGACGGTGCTGATCTGATTTCCACCCTCTAACTGAAGGTGGCGCCGTTGGGGGACGTACGTACGTATACATGCATCATTTTGCAAGCGTACGTTATTGGGTTTTAGCTAATGCGAGATTAATATCAATAATCTCGACATAGTTATGAAATAAAAGAAACAGTAACAACACGTCTATTTTTTTATAAGTAAAAGATAATATTCACACCGGTCACCGAATATTGGAGAAGTTCTAGATTGCTTCTTTGACGGTCGAAAAAATTACAATTTTTGTGAATTCAAATATCTCACAGGAATAATGGTAATAATGCATTTAATAATGTCGGAAGCTGTTATTACATTATATCCTCTTACACAAACAAAGACAATAACAAGTGAGATTCGACTAATTAAAACCATATTTTGTATCTCGAATGTTTAATTTCACAACAGCCGCGTCCATTCGTCACATTGCTCACGTAATTACAACCGCTCTCGGCCCATTTTTGCTTGTGAGAAATCAATTTACCTATAGAAAAAAATAGAATGATCATTTTGGTCACATGGGCTTCGCGAAGCATCATTATTAGAATTGGAAACATGCCTAGCACTAGAGGCCAAAGAATTGATGCTGATGATTAGAGGACAGCTCACACAATTATCTTAAGTGGGTCATCGTGAATTCGGAAAATTAAGTAGCGTAGCGTAAAAGGGACATTGTATGGTGAAGCCAATTCAGTTAAACAATCATGTTCGGGCAGCACCATCATGAAAATGGAAATGATGTTACGTGCTAGCTACCAATTCCGACAAATTAACCAGTGTTAATAGTTTAATTCAGAACAGACATATATATGCGTAAAAAAATATTTTTAAAAGGACCTAGAATTGGCCCAATTGGGCTATTTCTTTCCATTCGAGTTAAATTAATTTTTTCGTCCATTTCAATCAAGAGCAAAGTTTAGTTGGTAGATCCATAAATGTGTGTCAACAAAAAATATCAGTAGGCCCGAACATCAATAACAAGTATTTTTTTTTCGACAAACAAATTTACGCCGAAATTACATTGTTAGAAGTTGAACTTGAACTTTTCCAAGATTGTCAACACCTTGTGACGTATGCTGAATGCTCTTTGACATAACAAATAGTTGTTGTAGTAATTTATTTATGCAATGTTAAAATTTAATTAGAAGTATCAAGTTTGACATTTTTCATGAATAACGTAAATATATAACCATTTAACTTAAATCCTTAGGTCAGATAGAAATCATGAATAATACAGAGTGGATTTTTTCATAGCGGTTTATCATTGTTGAGATAATATTCATACAATAACACCTTCTGTCACCATTATTGAACACAACATTATTTAATTTTGAAGTTAAATGTTATCAATAAAACATGCGTGCAGTTAAAACACACATAATTCGATTTTATATAGCATGAATTGTGAAATCATGGTAATAACTTGGCGTCCAAGACTAGTTCAAAATCTCGAAAAGTAAACGTAATACTTATCGAACAATTTTGTGACAACAAATATTCAAAAACCATACATCACTTGCGAAATGTTTTTTTTTATTTTTGTTATTGTTTATGACAAACTAATAAAATAGTGTTCAAAAAATTTAATTATTAAATTAGTATCTATCATAACATACCAATATTTTTTCCCATAGCTTAGATAAAGTCATAGTAAAATTATCTATGACTAACAAGTCACAATTTTTTTTAAAAGCAAGTCTCTATTTTTTGTGTATTTTTTTAATTCTTCTTTCTCCTTAAATTCTTTCGATCACCGACGGCGGGTGCCATTCCTAAAGACGTTCGATCCTCTCCCAGACCGCGTCTTCTCCGATGGCCCCTCTCTCCATCATCCCCTTGAGCTCCTCCATCTCTACCTTAATTCTCTTGAACTCCACGCCATCATCCTCCCATTCCATACCTTCGCCGCAATCTGCCTCTATAACCTTGTTGTCGATGCAATTAGCCTTATCTTAAAGAAGAGCCCCCTCCATCCTCCTCCTCCTTGTCATAGTCCTCTGTCCGTCCACCCTACTCTAACCACACATAGACCAACCCCTAGAGGAGGATTGACAAGAATAAGGAGCTCAAGAAGCAGTTGAACAAAACTCCGTCCACGACCGTGCCTCAACGATGATGAACTAATGATCGAGACTAGTCAAAATTGACTCGTTGTGGTTTTGCTACCTTGTTGGTAGTAGCCTCTCAGAGTGTCGTACCTCCATTTTGCGTCGTCATCGTCTTCTATGTTTTGTCATTGTTAACCAGAGACCAAATCACGAATTATTTTTTTCCGTAATTTGGTTCTACATTTTTTTCCTATGACTTAGTAGTCATAATTAATTTTCTGTGACTCTATCTAAATCATGAGAAAAAAAATACCGGTGTTCAACGTGAACACCTGTTTCACAGATAAATTTGTTGGTACTATTTTCATAATTTTTTATGAATAGATACACCTTTTTTGAAAAAAAAATTCGCAAACTATGAATTTCATTTCTCTCCAGGGTCAAAGTATAATGGTAAAAATACATTTTTTTTACTTGTAGTTTCGCCTATTTTCATTCTACTGTTTTGTGATTTCAAAATATTTTTTTGAAAGATAATATTACATCATTACTGAACTCTTGACTTTCTTAGAATTATATTCATTATATTGTTAGATTACGAACTTTTTAAAAATTGACAAAGTAATATTACTGTAAATTTTAAAATGTTTGATTAAGTGACAAAAGTTTTTCAAATTAAGACTTCATTATTTGAGTGAAAATTTTGGACAAAAATTTACCCAATAAACATTTGTTTTTTAGTCGAACATTCAAAATATTAAATCACATAGTGTTGTACAAATTGAAAAACAAAATAATATTAATTTTACCAAATATAATTATACTCGGATCGCTGACCGATGCTAGATTATGCTTACCTACTTCGAAATATCATAATCTAGCAAACCTCGTACACACACATATCATAGTCATCGTCATTTCGGAAGCGCAAACATAATTTACACGAATATATTACAGATGTGCATAGTTTTAAATCATGAGTCCAAAACTACAATATATACAATGGAGCGACCTAAAATACGAGACTTCAAAAGTAACCCGGGATAAAGACAACGGGTTCAACTCGGATAGACAGACAAAAAAAACTTTCCAGACGTCAACCGATCTCTAAATTTCTTTACTTGTGGAGGGAGGGATTAAGTATTTTGGAATAGTTAATAGGTAGATATTAAAAGTAACATATAATTAACTAAACAATAAATTAATCACATCATACACAAGCATTGATAATATGGAGACAAAACAACAAAATATCACTTCACAAGTAAGATCATCAGAATATCACATAATCAAATTTCAGACAAAAGTAGATAGACACGTCATACAAATCGGATAAGCTTTAGATACCAGATATACACAAACAGATACGTCACGTAATGAATGAGCTTCAGATAGGTCTAGACTGTGTTACTCCCACACAGATACCAGGATACCATATCTTAAAGGTACCATCAGAACAACCCCATTAGCAAATAGATCATATCAAATCTAATGTATCCTCTGTATATGTGCATATACGCCAACATCCCCGGGTGGTCACAGGTAGACTTCTTCATCTGTTATCTCACAAATGACTCACAAACATACATATTGACCAAGACTAATTGGCTACATATATAAACTTATACCAAACATCTCACATCACAATTAGACAAATAAGCTCAAATCTGATAATTACACCAAAGAATATCAAAGACAGACAAGGATCTAGACATAAGCACACATCAAACCATTACAAATATATCAAATCACGGACATAATTACATATAGTTAGCTAAAACACATTTTACAGATAATATCTCCTTACCTAAATACAAGTTGCTCAAATTACACAAATAGAAGCTCTATCACGTCTCCCAGTGCTCGGAATCAAATCATCAATCAACTAGCCAAAAGAGCAAACCCACCATCATTACCAACCTCCTAAGTATGTATAAACATAAAAACTCAACTCAAAACCCTAAATTTGGATTCCTACAAGGCTACCTTAAAATCATACAATGATCCACAAATCACACCCTCTAAGCTTAGCTCTTCTTCTATCTTTCACACTTACTCAAATCTTACCTCCAACTCACCTTAACCTCCATCATCTAAGCCCACAAAGCTTGTTCAAACCCTACATGCTAACTTCTCCAAGGCAAAGAAAATATGTCTACTCAAGTTAAGGTCAAAATCCTACAAAACCACTTACCTAGGCTTCTAAGTTGTTGAGATCTTCACCATTTTCTTCCTCTTCTTCTTCTCACATTTTCTTCCTTTTCTCCTACTCTCTCTCTCTCTCTCTCTCTCAATTTTTAATGGATAAGCACAAATGACCAAGCCCATAAGTTACCCATAATTCCACCAAAAACTTGACAGCTAACCTACCAAAAAACCTATTTTTGCATGACCTAGCGGGTGCTGGGGATCCAGCGGGCGTTGGGTCTGAGGCCTTAATTTTCCTCTAGTGGGCGCTAGGGATACAGCCGTCGCTGTGTCCGAGCTTAAACTACAAAACTCAAAATATCAAAGTTTTAGATCTAGGTGTTACAGATCTACTCGTCTTAGAATTATTTAATTTGAAGATGGTATGAGAAAGTTATGCCTATTTTACCAAAAATCAACGGACTAAGTTTAAACCTTCCTAAAACCAACCGCAACAGAATTAGTCAAAAGTCGAAGGTTTTTGGACCTAGCGGCCACTACAAATGTAGCGATGATAGGGGTCACAACAATAATTGCAGTCTTGGTTTGCATTAAAAATTTGAAATCTTTGTGGAGCTCTTAGAAGGTCCAGTTTCTAGTCTACTATAACACTAAGTTCTTGCAAGTCCACATAACCTGATTCAATTTTATCATTTTTTTCCCGCGGTAATACAGTTCTAGATCACTTCACGGTCGCGCATATAATTTTTATAAGGCGCAACTAATGATTTTTAATCAATATGTGAATTAAATTTATGATGTTTTTCTAGTCTCATATTAAAACTTTTAGTTGTATTCTTTTTTCTTGACATTTGTTAGAAAAAAAAACTCATTCAATACAGCGACTGAATTGGACCACTACGCTGGGCCTAAATGGGCTTACAAGTTGGAGTGGGCTTCTGGGGTCTCGAATGAGTAAGCGAGGAGGGAATGTCTGTTTCTATGACATACATGCTGACCTTCTTATATTTTAAATAATTTACTTTTTCGAGAGTTTATTTGTTAGAAAATTTATATCATTTTAATCAAAATTACTAGTCGATTGGGTAATAGACTTTGAATTCGAGAATTTAAAAATGCAATTTCATAAAATTTTTGTTGGAAAATTCCATTAACAATGGTATAGAAAAGGGTAAATTAGACTTATGTTGTTGGGATATACTTAAATATATGATGTTCTCCTTTCTTTCCCGAAATGCATATAATCATCGTATAGTTTGGTTTTATTATAATGTGAAATTCTTTGCTGATATCATTAATCCATTTTATCTTCTATGTTATCTATCAAACGACTTTATAAATTTGATCTGGCCGATTTAAACCTCCGGTCATTTTCTCCTATTATTTTTTCGTACTAACTTGATCATCTTCTCCGATGAACACCAAAATCACAAAACCATTCCATGCTAAAAAAATTTCCTTAATCAAACCTAGGGAAAAGAAACGCAACCATGGGAACAAATTTCCCCAAAAAAAGAACAGAGAATTACAATAAATCAGAGAGCCCATGAAGAAGAAGAAGAAGAAGAAGAACGCAACCCTAATTGGAAAATAATTAATAATCGAGATTTCTACCATAATTGAACCCTTGAAGGATTTGATTTCACGAGGGAAAACAAGACGGGGATTAACGAGGCAGAACGCGGGATTCAACTGTTGGGGCAGACAAAACCCTGCTGTCGCCGGATCGACGTGATCGATTTCCAAAAAACAGGAACCGGACCAGCTATTTGACTATACCCCAATGATCTAAATGTAATTTACCATAAAACTTAAAAATCTCCGCTCCAAAACGCCAACATTCCAAAATCCCCTCGAAGAACAACACTAAGCGGATAAGGCAAAACCCCAAAACGGCAATAACCGCTCTCCCAAATTCCCAATTCCCAATTCCCAATTCCTTACCCTTCGAAACCAAAACCCTAGAACCAGACATGGCAACGGCGACATCCTCCACCTCGTCTATTCTCTCGGCGGCTTATTCCGGGCACAAGATGGCTTCGTTCGTGTCCCGTCCGCCTTCCGCGGCGTCCCTAGCTCTCGGCGGAGCCAGGGCGGCGTCGGCGGGGAGGGTCACCGCGGTGGCTGCGGCGGCGGGGAAGGCGAGGGAACCAACCGGCATCATGAAGCCGCGACGCGTGTCACCCGAGATGGCGGACTTCGTGGGGTCCACCGAAATCGCTCGCACCCAGACGCTCAAGATTATCTGGGCCTACATCAAGGAGCACAAGCTCCAGGTCCTTAAAACCCTAAGAAATTTACCTTTTTACCCTCGTTGTTGTACTTGTGAATTTTCATTTAGGCGCTGTTTGTTTGTTTTAGGTGAAATGAAGATAGGGTCTCCGATGAAGTTTGATTATTTGGGTTATTGGGGGATGTTTTAGGTTAAATAAAGAAAGTTTTTTTTCTTGGTGTCCTAAAAAGCGTAGAAAAAATGAAGTGTAGGTTGTTTAATGTGAGGTTCTGATGTTTTCTTATTGGGGCTGAGCTGTGTTTATCTGTTCTTTCCTTTTTGGGTTCTCGTTTATTAATTACAGTGTTGGTTACTTGGAATCCTGTTGAATTGCATTTTCTCTCTATTTGTAGAATAACTATTTGTGTCGAGTGTGGTTATGGATGTATGTCTGTTTAGCGTCTTAACGGTCTTGAGGAGGAAGACATGCTACTATGAGCTTGGCTAAATTGATTGCTCAGTAGATGGTGGATTAATGGAATGTTTTGTGCACTTGGAGCAATATAACTTCAGCTAAAAGTGTGGATAACTGGTTCTCCAAATTATGCTGTCCACACATCTATCTAAGCTGTTCCAGATGCACAACTCAACGCCTTTTCATTTGATTGATCTTTAGAATGAGTGGCCTTGACTATTTTATTCTTTTTGTGCTTGTTCAGATGGTTAGAAGCTGACCCTCAAAATCTCCTCGTTGATGTAGCTCGTGGACTTTTGTTACTTTGTTGTGAATACAAATTCCTGCGAACATCTTTTCCTGCATATTGTCATTCATTGTAAGCTATCTGGATACTTGTGTTGGCTTCTTCAGGACCCGGAAAACAAGAAGGTCATCGTCTGTGACGAGAAGCTGAAGAGTATATTCGCTGGTCAAGAACGTGTGGGATTCCTCGAAATTCCAAAGCTGATCTCTCCTCACTTTCTCAAATGAAGTCGACGATTGTGCATCACACTTGGCGAGTTTTGTTGCTGGAGGGCTCTCCATTTTGTCGAGGATGGCAGTGGAAACTCGAGATAGTCTGCTTCCTTTAGCTATTAAGTAGGTAGAAAGCAGATGCCGGTGTCTTCCTTTTGTGGCCGTAGCTTCTGGATCCTTTTCAAAGAGTAGTGATCTTCGTTTTGTTATCATGCTGTTCCCCCAACTGGAGATTCATATCTGTCGTCGGGTTGTGTATACAACTCTCATTTCTAATCCATATTTATCAAATTCCAGATTATTAAAGATGATATTGGGGTTTTTTGTTTGTCTTGAAACTTTATAGGATTAGAATGTCTTTTAAGTGCAATTTTCTTGGTCCTTGATGATACGTGTTGGTATCCAAGGTCTAATTTCGGAATCCTAATGTTCTTCATCTAAGAAACTTTGTTTCCTAGTTTTTTGGGGCCAAGTGTCGTACATTCCCACATGCACAGCATCTCTCGCTTGTTTTTTATAATGGTTTCGTCGATGCTTTTGATTATTACGCGTAATTTTTTTTTTTAATTTAGGTGAGTAGAAATAAATGCTCATTAACTAACCTCATTTTTTTTAACTCATGAAGAGTACTTATAGTAGAGAATTACAAGGAAGGAAGTAAATACAAGAGTGGGCTCATGAGACAGTCAAGTAGCCGTTGGAGCAGCAATGGCTATAACAGACTTCCTAAATAAATAGGAAGAATGAGTTACACAGGGAAGAAAAATTGTAGAACGACTAAACTAAGCTGACTAATTCAGAAACATAAGCTTCAACTTGAATAGGATCACTAGCAGCAAATGAAAAAAAGATGCTTGCAATCAACTAACAAACCAGTAAGCATAATTTATTCAACATTTTTAGACTTGGGTTCTTCTCTCTCTTTTTGGTTTCGTGTACTTCTGCAAAAGTAAGGTGATCAGCTTCAATAGTAGTTACCTGTGATGATTTGATTTGTACGTAGTATTTGGGAATACCATAATGTAAAGCATTTGTTCGAACTTTGAGAGCATTATAATTTAAATTTTTTGTTGAAAAAGGTTTGTGAGTTTTCAAATATTCAATAATATTACCTAACTCGAATATGAATTATTTGACAGAATGATCAAAATAATAGATCAACCGGTTGTGGCCTCACTTCAGACTAATCAACATCTGAATTATTTTTAGCATTTAATTTAGTTCATTTTGCCTAAACTTCTTGGTCTTGCACCATTTTGGGACATTCTCATGTAAAGCATGATTTTTTTTTCTTTTTGGCACAAGATATGGAGTATGAGTAATTATAAATATATTATTAATTCTTCCCGGGGGGAGACATGGTATTCTATTCCCTAGCCACAGACGATAATCCCCTTAAAAAAAGAGTAAATTACATCTGGCCCCCTGTAGTTTGGGGTATTTAACGCTGACCCCCTTGTTTTTCGCAATTCGATTAAAAAGGCCCCTAAGTTTGGAAAAATTGTACCATTTGGCCCCTCATGCCGGAATCGGCCTATTTCGCCGGCAATGGGGTACAAAAAAAGACCAATATACCCTTCTACTAAAAAACAAAAAATTACAAAAATACCTCCTCTCTCCTCCATCCGAACACATCGGTGGTCGTGCCACCCCCTCAGCAGCCGCCTACAACCTTCTCTGAAAACCCCTCGGCCGTCGCCTTTTTCTCTTCTTCTCCGATCTCCGCCGTTTATGATTAACCCACCCTGATCGGTCCACACCTGGAACTCGCCCTTTGCCAGGCGCTTCCACGCAGCCCCCTTTCTGCGTTTTTTATCAATCAGAGGCCTCTTCTTTGTTAGCCACCATCGTGGTTCACCAAGGCCTGAGCCGAGCCCAGCCCAACACCGACCTCCTCCTAGCGCTCCTCCGGTCACACGGATAGCCCCTTACGCAACCACCATGTTTAGGGATTGAAAATCCCTTTTCACCGCCGTCAGCCCTTCCAAAGCTTACCGCCGTAGTTCTCGGCTTCGGGTGGACAAACCAACCCCAGATCAGGGCTGGGCTCACTCCGGCGCCCGCGATCCATGATTTCCCGACCCCCTTACTACACCTTTTTTCTGCCGTCTTCGAGGAAGAAGCTGTTTTGAACGAAGAAGAAGAGAAATAGTGGGTTGGGTTTGGTTGGAATGGGATCGGTTTGATTGGTTGATTTTGTTTTTTAATATAAGGGGCATTTTAGTCATTTTCTGTGTCTCCTCACCGGAAAAAAATGTCGATTCCGGCATGAGGGACCAAATGGTACAATTTGTCCAAACTTAAGGGCCTTTTTAATCGAATTGCAAATAACGAGGGGGCCAGCGTTAAATACCCCAAACTATAGGGGGCCAGATGTAATTTACTCTAAAAAAAATCCTCCTTATCTCTTTCTCCTTTTTAAGTCTCTAGACCCATAAACCCCATAAACCCTCCTCTTCTTCTCCTTCCCAAAAAACACTTCTTGTCCCCACTCTACAAAAATGGTGGAAAAGCTAGCTCTCCCACTCCTCATCCCCACCCCATCCTCCTCCAACCCCTCCCGCCGCCACCCACAACAATACCAACCACCGCCATCCACTCCGGTCCAACCGCCTCGACCCGACCATCTCCCCGTCTACAGAACCAGGAGGCCCCTCGGAAAGTGGAAGGACCCCAAACGCGGCCGGGTATGGACCAGCATGGGCGTTTCCCCTGTAGGTCAACGGGTTATCAATTACATGGTTCACCCATCTTTTGAAATGTCCAGGTTAGACCAAAGTTCGAGTCTTTTGTTCCATCATTACAAGGATGAGTTGGGTCAGGGTGTAAAGGTTGATGCTGCTTTGACCTCGGATATTCTTGGGATTGACTCTGAATTCTATTAATTTTGTCAAACTTAAGTTTTTTGGTTTAGTTTATGCCACTGACTAATCCAAAATAATAAAAAAAATATCACAAGGACCATTTGAATAGAATTCATAAGATGAACCATGTAAAATTTATCAAACAAACAAGTCTTCCAGCAACTAGTCTCTTTTTTAATGTAAATTTTTACTTTATTGTTACATTTGGCATGGTTTGAACATTGCTAAATGTTATTTGGCCACCAACTAGTATCTTAATTATCCTACAAATTCGCAAAGCGTGTAAAAGTATATGTATTTATTCAAAAATATGAGTTCCATGGTTGACCCATCGTTTGAAATGTCCAGGTTAGACCAAAGTTTGAGTCTTTTGTTCGGACATTACAAGGATGAGTTGGTTGAGGGTGGAAAAGTTGATGCTTTATCGTCGGATGTTCTTGGGATTGTTCAGACTTTAGGGTTTCACCTTAAGCATGATTTGGCTATGGCCGTGTTCGAATGGGTTAGGGGAAGAGAGGATTGGCGGTTGGTTTTGAACAATGCTATCGTGGCCGTGCTTTTTCATATGCTAGGCAAATTGGGCGAGGTTTCGGTGGCGAGTTCCGTGTTCGAGAGTCTTTGCAGTGACGGTTTTGAGCTTGATGTTTATTCTTACACTTCATTGATCACCTCATTCTCGAGCAACGGGAGGTACAAGGACGCTGTTGGCATGTTTAGGAAGATGGAGGAGAAGGGGTGCACACCGACTTTGATAACATACAATGTGATACTTAACGCGTACGGGAAAATGGGGAGTCCGTGGAGCGAGATTGTCGGTGTTGTTGACAAGATGAAGGGTGCCGGGATTTCTCCGGATAAGTATACTTGCAATACGCTTATAAGTTGTTGTAAGAAAGGGGCTTTGCATGAGGAGGCTGCTGTGGTATTCGAGGAGATGGAGGAGTTGGGTATTAAACCCGATCTAGTT
Organism: Hypericum perforatum; assembly: GCA_012979155.1. Taxonomy (NCBI): domain Eukaryota; kingdom Viridiplantae; phylum Streptophyta; class Magnoliopsida; order Malpighiales; family Hypericaceae; genus Hypericum; species Hypericum perforatum. Next base: position 30,695 of record SOPF01029024.1, on the reverse strand, counting down.
TCTTATAATGCTTTGATTGATGTTTATGGCAAGTCGAGAAGGCCTAAGGAGGCCATGAAGGTGTTAAGAGAAATGGAGGTTAATGGTTGGCGTCCTAGCATCGTGACATACAATTCATTGATCTCGGCTTATGCAAGAGATGATTTAATGGATGAAGCGATGGAGCTTAAGTCTCAGATGCTAAGGAAAGGGTTCAAGCCCGATGTATTTACGTACACCACTCTCTTTTCGGGATTTGAGAAGGCCGGGAAGGATGAGGCCGCTATGGAGATTTTTGAGGAGATGAGAGTTGCTAATTGCAAACCCAATATTTGTATGTTTAATGCGCTTATCAAGATGCATGGTGACAGGGGTAGATTTACGGAGATGATGAAGGTTTTTGAGGATATTCAAATGTGTCAATGTACTCCGGACATTATCACATGGAACACTCTTCTCTCGGTGTTTGGGGTTAATGGAATGGACTCAGAGGTCGCCAGAATCTTCAAGGAGATGAAGAGGGTTGGCTTCATACCTGTGAGGGACACTTTTAACACGCTGATTAGCGCATACAGTCGTTGTGGCTCTATTGTCCAAGCCATCACCATATATAAGAGATTGCTCGAAGCTGGAATTACGCCGGACCTTTCCTCTTATAATGCTGTGTTGGCAGCCCTTGCTCGTGGAGGCCTATGGGAACAAGCTGAGAAACTATTATCCGAGGTGGAACATGGCGACTGCAGACCGAATGAGGTTACCTACTCATGTTTGCTTCATGCTTATGGTAATAACATGGAGATTGACAGGGTGCATGCTCTTGCTCAAAAAATCTACTCTGGTGCCATCGAGAACCATCCCATACTTTTGAAAACTCTTGTATTAGTATATAGCAAATGTGATCTGCTTGCAGAAACCGAGCATGCGTTCTCGGAGTTCTGCGATAAAGGCTGTTCACCCGACTTAATTACCCTGAATGCCATGATTTCGGTTTACAGTAGGAGGCAGAAGGTTGCCAAAACTAACGCGATCCTGAACTTCATGAACGAGAAAGGGTTCACTCCTAGCCTGACAACATACAACAGTTTGATGCATTTGCAGAGTGGTTCGAAGAACTTCAAGGGCTCCGAAGAAATCTTGAGGAAAGTTGTTGCAAAAGGGTTAAAGCCGGATGTGGTTTCCTACAACACGGTCATCCATGCCTATTGTCGGAATGGCCGATTAAAAGATGCTGCTCGAATACTATCGGAGATGATGGATCATGGTCTTGACCCTAACATAATCACATACAACACCTTTATTTCAAGTTATGCATCTGACTCGATGTTTGAAGAAGCAATTGCTGTGATACGGTACATGATTAGTCGTGGCTGTAGACCAAACAAGAACACTTACGACTCAATAGTGGATGGTTTTTGTAAACACAGCCGGAGGGATGACGCAATCTTGTTTATTCACAATCTTCATCAGCTTGATCCCAATATTCCCAGGGATGAGAAGTCTAGACTCTCTAGCCTCATCCAGCAGCAGTGGTCATAGACAATCTCTTTTGGCGACAAGAAACTGCGATAGTTTCTCGTCGCAGCATGTCAAGTCCTGCTTTGTGGAGTTATGAACATATATATATTTTGTATATATATATATTTTGTGATTGAGCTTTGGCACGACCAAACCTTGGGAGCACATGCACCTGTCTGCCTCTGTACTTGAGCATAGGAGGAATACAAAGACCTGCCTCATTTAAAGGTAGTTTATGCCCATCTTCAAATCAAGTTAATATGGACTTTGGCTTACACTCTAATGGACTCATTAGCTCATTATTTATTAGAACTGCTTCATATTCACTGCTTATGGAGAGCTGTGATCCACTCCCTTCTGAGTTTGAGGGTTTTTTTTTTTTTTTAATCAAGGAAGAATGTTGTCCTAGTCTCTAGAACCTTCTGCAATACCTAATAGAACTCGGATTACTGACCCTTTTGTGATATTCCTTCCAGGTCTGTGGACGAACAAACGTTTCAAGAAATGGAGGCAATTAGCTGAATGAATCACTTGATAAGTGATCCATCCATTCTTCAAGTCTCCAGCGATCAGTCAAATACCTGTGCTCTTGGAAGGACGATGGAATGAAGATTGGCTTCACCAATACTCACCACGCACCGCAAGATAAGGGAACCGTTTTGCAGGTCTGCACATCATGAAGTTACAGATGGTAACTACTTCTATTCCATTTTGACTAAATAGTTGCACCCTTTGTGAAAAACGGCCACATCGAATCCGTCTTTTGTCCGAAAGAGGTCGATGGTAGGCGATTCCTCCTGTATATGTATATATATCCTCTTTATTGCTGGTATAAACACAACAAGTTGCTCAGCTCTAGCTTGCGGACCACCTTTCGTTGCTAATGTGACAATGGATAGAGTCGGGTGTACGTTTGCGCGGACCTCTAGTCGTCGGTCGGCTTCTGTCTGGACAGGGATTGCGAGAAGAATTCCTGTCAAGAAGCAGTATGAAGAGAAGCATTTGTTGCTGCAGAAATGAGCAAGTTCGTTTAGTAGTGATGCTGAACCTAAGCATTAGCGTGTTGTTTAGTCATCGTCAGCAATTGGTTGGAAATCCTACGTCAAGGGAAATTATTATTTTAACAGCGTTTTTTTTTTCTCTTTAAAAGTGTTTTAACCAATAATTAGTAACAGCAACCAACAAACACAAGCATTTTATCAAAAAAACCAACCAACCAACACAAGCAAACAAACGAATTATTTTATCTTGACTAAAAACACAAGCCCGGAAAAGTTTGGGACGTAAAATAAATATGGTTTGTGCGGGTTAAAAAAATCTATGGAAGTACTTGTGGCCGAACCATCCAATTTGTCCTTTCACAATAACTCGATAGATGGAATTGTCATTAAACGAATTATTCCAGCTCCCATCACGCTAGTCGACAGCGAGATAGTTTAAAATGAGCTTATAGACCGGTTTTATTTTAGTAGGTAGTGAGTTTGGATTTTTGGAAAATGCACCGAGTTAGATATTTATTGGAATTTGGGAGGGTTTTGTCAATATCCTACTAATTTAAATTTATATTAATTAGTTTACTCGGCTAACTTACATTTATGGACAACTACATGCACATATTATGTAGTCACTGGATTTATCAACCAAGCAAAGACTCCTAACCAAAACAGAGGAACTATGTGCAGGTGGTGGTCAGGAGGCATTGGTGCAGCCAAGGCAAGTAGCTTAACGTTTGTTTCTCTTTACAATCTCAGTATAATATCAGAAACTCACACCGCTCATAAATTATTTTTTCAATTTAATTCATTTTCTTTAGAAAATTAACGAGTAGAATCTAATAAATTATATTGATGGCTCACGTATTGTCCGTGAGCAATATGAGATTCATACTTCAACACTCTTTAACTAAGTAGCACAGTGGCTGATTAAAAATTTTATATATCAAACCTGCTGAAGCTAACTTCGTTATCTGATGATCAATAGAGGAAAAATGAGGAAGAAGATGCGCTGCCGAAGCATTCAATTGCAGCAACAGGGGTATTTGTTCAAATGGAAACATCTCTGGAAGGCGTTGGCTGAGTAGTACGACATCGACGAATCCAGAATCTGCAAAGGTAACACAAAGTCGACACTGGTGTAGGCAATAAAAGGTAAAGAACCGATTTGGGATGAGATTGTCAAATAGAATGACTTGGTTCCTGACAGAGTTGAGGAGGTTGCCAGTTGGTGGTTTGCTGGTTTGTGTTTCACAAATGAGGGTTTGTTGGATACCATGAACAAGAGCAAAGAATACGGATTTTTGGGGTTCTGAAACTCCAAGAACTCTTTCGTCTCTTGGATTGATAAGCTGAAAGCATATAAGATTGTTCCTTGAAACATTATTCAGTGGTATTTTTCTTCATAAGCACTATAATCCTGTTATATCTATCTGCTAAACTTTTAATCTCCTTTGTATATCCCAAAATTCCCATCCGTTAATTGGCACTTTGTTATCAAAAACAACAACTCGCTATCTAATACGAGCACACGACGAGCATAAAATTTCAGTTTTCATATTGATAACCAAGAATGAGTAGGGGACATCTGCAAAATGAACTTGGTATTAATGAGAAGTTTTAATCTCACTCCTACTTAAGTTTGAAGGGAAAGTTTTCTTGTACGTGAATTATAGGTTATACAACTATTCACTATTATAAGCTTACAACGACTTAACCGATATCGATGAACTATAGGCTAATTGGACCAAATACTTGCAATTATCAGTTGATGATGCTATGGAAGTTTGGATCACTCACATTCTTTGGTTCGAATGCATTCCGATGCTGCTGAAACTGCTGCTTTTGAACACGAGAAGTATACTTGCAGATGTCAAGTGACTGCTTTCAACTGTAGTTCCTTCGGACTCTTCCAACCCGGTTAGAGCTCTTAATTCCACAACTAGCTTCCCTCATAAATCGTCACAGTTTCACTAGCAGTAGCGCCAATTCCTCGTCAGGCACTTCAACTTCTACGCAGGTTCCTAAAGCAGCGGCAAGCCTTGAGGCTAGCTGGTGTTTGCACTGCACAAAAGAGAGAGAAAAGAAACATAGAGCACTTCAAGTGTGGACGTAAAGGATTTAGAACAACCTGAAGTGACATGTATGGAAAATCTTACACAAAGTTGTTCCCCTCGGTTCACTGTGTCGTAGAAAAACGAATAGCAACCACAATAGTGGTGAGGGAAGCAGAAGTACTCTTCTTTCCTCCGCGATTCTCCCATCACCTATTGGCCACACCCAGCAAACAAGAAACTCAATGATCATAGAAATCTCACCTTCACAGACAACTCAAAGAGCCATTCTTAGGGACATACACATTTCCCTAGAGATCTCGAATCAGATGAACAATGATGTTAACAACAACATATAATTGTGAGGGTATTGTAGGAATGCCGAACTGAAAGCGAGTCCAGTTCATCATTCCCCACATTAAAATGCCAGACTTCCAACACTTCTCTCAAAGGAAGCCCATTGGCCATCGCCCCATTGTGTCCTACGCAACCCCAAAATTCAATGGACTCTGATATCAACACTGCTCGGAGTCTCTACATCCAACCTAAAACCTTAAAAACCCGAACCTTGGCCGAACACGATTTACATACCGACCTATCTGAAGATGTGGTTCTTGAAACAAAAAAAGAAGAAGCAAATACTATACAAAGACAACAAGGGGACCTGGAAAATGGAACGGTGGCTAGGGATGCCGGAGATTCGCTTGACACCTCTTTGGTCAACAATCCTCGTCGCCCTCTCCAAGTTCTTACCAAAAAGCAAGTGCAAGCTGCCAACAAAAACAGAAAAACAAATTAACAAGACACCCAACACCACCAAACACACTAAACCAACTGGTACGGACATAGCTCTAGCTAAACCAGGTCTCGAGTTCGAGTTCTTGAGAACGCAGGAGCAGAAATTAACAAGACCCCAACTACACACACAACTTGAACCAACTAACTGGAAGCCATACAAGTTGATAACACAAAATTAATAAAGAAGAAGGAGAAGAAGAAGAAGCAACACTCACATTGAGAGTTGGTCCTCTGTAACTGCTCACACACACAACCAGAAGCAAAAACTAATTAACCATCATCATCATCCGAATGGATCCAGTGAATTAGAATACTTCTAGAGAGAGAGAGAGAGAGAGAGGTGACCTGAGCGAGTTGACTCAATGGCTTGCCAAACTGAGTCGGCAACCAAAGAACAGCTACCCATGTGTGGTTTTTTTTTTCCTTCTCTTTAAAGCTTCCCTTACCAAGAAAAAGGAAAGGGAGAGTTTTTATTCCAACTAGAAACCTGAAAAAATTACTAGCATTCGTAGTATAACAGTATTCAGGATTTTTTTTGTTTGATGTTATTATTTACTAAAAAAAATTATTAAAATAGTGTCCACGTCATTTTTCTCTTTCTAAATTATGTATTTTTTTTCCGGCCAAAACAGATTACAGATTTTTTTCCGTTCGAACCAGATTAAAGGATTTTAACCCGTAACTAGAAAATGGATTAAAAAGCCTGACTTACTACTTGATTCGGGTCATGAATGGAATCTGCAACTATTACATTCACTTTTCCAGGAAGATGATGTCCTGAGGATATCGCGGATTCATATCAGCCCGAGACCCCGACCTGATCTAATGCGATGGGGTCCTTCGGAGGATGGCATATATAATGTACGGCAGGGTTACCATCTGGACTACTCGAGGTGGTGGCAGACACAGGCCTCATCAAACTCTCCAATTGATTTCCAGTGGTCCCAAATCTGGCAACTAAAGTGCCCTCCGAGATTCCGGAACTTTCTGTGGCGGGCTATTGACAATAATCTACCGGTAAGAGAGAACTTATATCGTCGGAATATATTGGCAGATAGCATGTGCCCCCTATGCCAAGCGGTGTCCGAAACAGTACAACACCTTTTCCTGTCTTGTCCACGATCCCGGGTTTGGCTGTCAAGTGCTCAGATCAATATACAACTGTTGGTGTCCTTTCGTTGAAGTTGGAGGCAGTAGCCTCATAAGGCACGATGGTGCTTGATTTGTGTCATTTGGGTTTTTGACCAAATGATGCATATCACACTTAAATTGAAAAGACACAAGTTTGGTTAACAATTAAAATAAGAAATAAATAAATAAAATTGACATGGCTTTTGGAATTTTTTTTATTGATGTCCTTTGGAAAATTTCAACATGTCCATTGGCATACTATAAATAAGAGACTCCATTTGCCATTTTAATTCACTCCAACAATTCATTGCATAAGCATTCATTAGCAATAATTGTTCTTCTCTCTCTTTCTCTTGAGTCCGAAAGTTCCGGGTATATAAGGGTTCGCCCGAAAGGTTCGAGAGTCGTGTGCAACGATCTTGGAACTGCCCAAAATAGTCGTTGTATCTTGGGGACGATTGCCGTAGCCCGTAGTGCACTGAAATATACGGGGCAATCTCGTCTTACGGAGAAAGTGTCTAACACTTGCCTCGACTATAGCCCGATCCTAATCAAGTACTCGTATCCGTGAAACAACAACAACATTACCAAAACCTCCCCTTCCAAGAGGCATGCCGGAACATCATTGAGAACTCTGGTACCTCAGAGGACCGAAGCCGAGTAGTGGCTAGTTTGTGGGCAGTGTGGAAAGCTCGAAATCTTATTGTGTTTGAAAATCAGGAGCACGTGAACTACCAGCAGGAACTGGAAAAGGCAGTCAAGTTAGGAACGGATTATCTCCATGCAAATCAGAGACAAACTAGTCCATGTAATGACGTCCATCACCGCTGGCGTCCTCCAGAAGCTGATTGGTTCAAAATAAATACCGATGCAGGATTGGCACCGGAGGGAGGAGGCCAGGTGGCTGCAGTAATCCGCGATTCTAATGGACAGTTTATAGCAGGAGCACTACGTCGATACCCCCTAATCAACCATCCCACTCTCTTGGAAGCTTACGGATGCAAGGCAGGCATAGAGCTTGCAAAAGAATTGGAGCTTACAAAGGTGATGTTGGAGTCGGATTGCCAATCCGTAGTGAATGCCTTGATACGTCAGAGAATAGACAGGAGTGACTTATCGATTATCATTGGAGACTGCCTTGCGGCTGCGGAACAAATCGAACAGGTCCTGTTCTGTTTCGCCCCTAGATCAGCGAACATGGTCGCCCATACCATGGCCAAAATGCCCTGTCTCTTTTCTTCGTACCCGTTAATTCTTTTTTCTGAGCCAGCTGCTATAGTTGATGTAATGGCTCTTGACAGATTGTAATGTGCTTTCGTTTATTCAGTTAATGAAATCTTATTCTCTAAAAAAAAAGAAAATGGATTAAAAAGCCATAATCCGGTTCGGTGACCGTATTATGCATTTTTCCCATTTTTTGGTTTCATGAAATAAATCTCAAAAAGTTATGTGGATTCAAAAAAAAATTCTCAAATCGGACATCCGAACACCAAGATATGGTTCTTCAAATTTATTTTTTTACATAATCTCTCAATTTTAATAGTTTTAAATTTTTCTAAACTTTATAAAAAATAAAAAAAAGACACACACAAATTTAACCATCTTTTGAATTTTTTGAAAATTTTAAAAAATACAAAAAAACTAAGACACGAAAAAACAAATTAATTTTTTTTCAAATACACGGTTTTTTTTCTTTCAAATTACCAAAAAATTTACAATTTTCAAAATGGTGTTCAGATTGTTCGGTCCGAAAAAAAACCTAACCATTTCTATTTTTATTTTTGTATTTTTTTTAATTATAAAAATTCAAAAAATCAAAAAACTTCAAATTGAGAAATTATGTAAAAAAAACTTGGAAGATCAATATCTTGGTGCTAGGATGTCCGATTCGAGAAATATTTTTTTAAATCCGCATAACCTTTTGAGATCTATTTCATGAAATTAAAAAACGGGTAAAAACCCGTAATCCGGTTAACGGATTCTAAATCCATTTTCACCGAATTACGGGTTTTTAACCCGTTTTGTGGGTCGAAAAAAAAAAAATCCGTAATCTAGTTTGGTCGAAAAAAAAAATCCGTAATCCGTAAATGACGTGGACACTATTTTGATAATTTTTGTTTTTTGGGTACAATTTTTGATATTTTTGGTAAACAGTAACACCCCAAAAAAATTCCCTAAAATAACACGTTGATAGGTTCATCTAAATACTTATTGCTAAAATTTTATTTGTTTTATGTTATATACTTAAGGTTATTTATTAGCACGTGCAGATATTAATATTTGAGAAGCGAAAAAGTACAAAATTCATCTATGAAGTTTTTCATGTTGACGATTAGTTGGATAATATAACTGAACTTAACATTTGATGTGTTAAGAGATTTGGAAATGAGGGGGTGTTGGATTTTAAATTAGAGATGTTTTAAATAAAGTCAATATTGTTCAATTCTTAGTACTCAAAATTTGATTAAATTAACGAAGAAGTTTGTCCAAGTGTAAACTTAAAAGCAGGAATCCAAGACGAAACTCGTCCATTTCAACTCCGGAGGAAATCAAAACTGGCGAAAGCATGAAGGTGCAGTTAGATCATCATTTGGAAAAAAGCCTCAAGACAGGTTTATTTCCATCAGCATCCGCCTACACATAATCAACAAGATTATTACAGGATCAAACCCTATCTATTCACAGCTGCTTTCATTCTTTTCGTCCTATGATTGTCCGTCTTCAAACCCGAAAGTATCGGATAATAAGGTCAACCAATTGGAGCAGATTTGTTCTTCAAAGATGTCGCCGTTTGAAGCATATCTCCCTCTTGGTCATCCTTTAGAGAGTACATGTCAACTGGAGACCTGGTGTGCGCTAATCTGTTGTCGGAGGAGTGATTCTGCTGATCAAGATAAATGACGACTACACTGATGTCGTCGTGGAAATGCCGTTTTGTTCCCCTTTCGATTTTCTTCAAGTCGTTGTATCTCAACTCTCTTTTACTCGCAGCCTCCTCAAGTGCTGCTCTCACCAATCTCTTAGCAATGCCCTGTAAGGATAGAACAGAGGGGAAACTGTTGGAACCCACACAGGAAAATGCAAATGTGAAAGAAGCATCTCTTGATTTTAAAAGATAAGCACTCACGCGTCTTGGATTGTTGAAAACAATATCTACGGCTTCTTCATCACTTAGCTGCTCCCAAAGACCATCGGAAGCAAAGATCAAGAACTTGTCTTGCGGCTTGAGCTTTCTGACAATTACTGAGGGTTCTGCAGTAATTACAGCTCTTTTCAGAGGGACAGGGCATACAAATCCCCGGAAATCTGGATCTCTCTGGAACTCAGGTTTCTTCAGATACACGTCGCCTATCGATCGTGACACCTGCAATTAAAATGATACACTCAATATCAACCGGCATCCTCTAATAAAATTCCCAAGGCTCTGTTAGACTATAGACCTACCAAAATCAGGAAGGCAAGCTGATGGCCCCGAGCACTTTACCCAAACCAATGCTATATTAACAGATCCCTGAACTCTAGGGACATATCAAAAGAAACACAAAGGAAAAATTAAAAAGAGGACTCTCTGTAATATCCTAAGCACAAAATTATGCTACAAGGGAACTTCTAGAACATCTCATGCAAGGAAAACATACTGCTCCACTTGGCTGCAACGAGAAAGTAGACTAGGAGGCAAGGCATAACTCGTAGGGGATGACGAAGGATAACCTTAAGAGTCACTCAAATTGAGGGCTGCATCTTCATTGGATGTCTGTCCTAAAACAGACAGCAATACAAGATGTCAGCATAAACCATGGCTTTTGCAAGCTGTTTAACCTCAATCCCAGTTGTGTTTTCCGAACTCAAAAAATGACCATAACAACGTTTCAAGTCGGGTTGATGGAAAGTTAATGATGGTCAACACAATCACAAATAGCTTATGGATAAATAAACAATCATAAGATTGAAAGTTGAACAACAAACTGAAGAACGGCACAAATATGAGCTAATAATCAAATGAAGGTAGAATATCTCTAACATACCTGGATTATACCCTTAATCCGCCAAACACCACGGATTTCCAACACAATATGGGCATCATCGGGATGAAGAGCCTTCACCTCTTTCCGCACCTCCTCAACTGCTACATTATGATCCATAGATAAGCGTTCTGCAACTACTGACTTCTTCATCTCATTCACTCTACCCAAAACCACCCTAGAATCCCCGAGGTTTGCAACATACAACAGATCATCCGTAATGGCACCAACTAAACAGCATGATCCAACTGAGGCAATCTGGGGCATCACAGGGAGCAGCTTCTTCACCAGATGGCAAAACTCCTCTTCTGTGGCCCTAAATGCCTTCTTAATGACATCCACAGATAAACCGCCATGCTCCTTGGCAAATTCTGCAAATCAGAATATAACAAACACCATCACTCTCATGCACAAACCTCACCTCAATATCCGAGTCCTTTATTCCTCTGGCATTTGTTTGCCTAATTGATTCGTCACATACCGGACCTATGTCATCTACAACGATATATATACGGACAACAACTAATCTACCTACACACCTCCCTCTCCTAACGAACTCAATATGCCCTGTAAGTGTACAACAATAATAAAAAGATAAACGACGCCGTTCAGGTTTCTAAACTCGCAACAACCTAGCTACACATCACATTTCAACGAAATTAAAAAAAAAGGAACATCTACAAATAAAAACTAAATTCATAACCTAACAATAATAAGGAAAACGACACCGCTGAAGCTTCTAAGCTCACAACGACCTTAATTTAAACGCTAGAAAAAAAAATTAAGGACGCACCGAGCAGGAAGGGAAAGAGGTGGTTCTTGACGAAGCGAGAGGCTTGGGGGCCGCCGTGGCCGTCGTAGACGCCGACGAGAGTAGCCGTTGGGGAAGCGATGACCTGGCTCTGATCCTCCAGCCACGCGTTAGCCTGCGCAACCGCCACCGAGTACTCCCCCGTCGCGTGCCTCTTCAGCCCCGACTGCCACGTCATCGCGTCCCCGCCGCCTCCTCGACCCAGGCACCTCATCGCGCACGATCTCATCGCCATCATCTCTCCTCCGTACACGACGACGTCGTTTGCTTCAATTTACGGTTACGATCTTAACGGAGTATGTTTGGGTGCGAGTTTTTTCTTTGTTGTGTTTTTTTCAAGTGTGTAAACGGTTTTCGTGCATCTGTTTATAGGGAGAGAGGAATGGGAAGTTTAAGGGCAAAACGGCAAAACGCGTTAATTAAATAACGATGGAGTAAACGTCACGGGGTTTTGATTTTGACTCTGTTTTTCTACTTGAAGAAAATACGGAGTTGGTTTTGTTTTTGTTTAATTGTATTTTACTGAGTAACCAACGCGTTTTTCCCTTCGTCGGATATTGAGATTTATTGACTAATTAATTCATATTTAGACTCGTGAATTTTTACGTATTAAAATTTAAAAATTTTAGTAAGTTAAAATAATATCATCACTAATTAAATGGACACCACCGGACTAAGGTTTTAAGGGGTAGGAAAGGAAGCTGCAATGTCATCTCTGGCGAAGGGCGAAATACTCCCAATCCCTTGCACAATCACAAAAAGCAGACGAGGCTGGCTTTGTCCGCGACACGCCCTCCCTCGTCAACAAGGTCGATGATTATCCTCGGTCTGTATAGACAAATTCGAAAGGTAGGCGCAAAATTTTTTTTAAATGTTATTGTTCACGATAAATTAAAAAAATAGTATAAAAAATTTAATTATTAAAATTAATATCCACATAAGATATCATTTTAGTTTCTACCTAGATATTTATTTGGATGACTTTAGACAAGTTACTTACCTCTGCACTTGTAGTGATGCTCCAACCCACGATTAATAAATATTAGCAGTACTGTGCTCTCAATTTATAAAAAAAATTAGAATTCATAAAAGGAATAAAAAATAAAAAATGAATTGACTACAAGTCCTGTTTAATTCAAATGATTGAAAATTTCCTATTTGAAATCGTCTTAGGGCTACTGGTTTCCTTGTGATTAGATTAACTAGTGTATACTTACTAAAAGAATTTTATTATAATTCAAATATATGATTAATTTTGAATTTGGATTAATTATTCTAATATAATTTGAATGCTTGTTGATAATTAATAGGCAACCTATTTCGCAAGTATGATTTGTTCTACTAATTTCGAGAACAAAATGATGAAAGGATGTTATGTATCCGTTTTGTATGGAATTGAATTCAGTCTTGTATGTGTAAAATCATACAGAACCATTCTAGAGTCAAATTAAACTAATCTTACGCTTCTTTTTCTTCCGATAGGATGCCTCTGGGGAGAGAGAAATGAGAGAAAAGGAGAGCCGCCTCACATCTCCCTACCACTGCGCCATCACATCGTCGTTGCCTAGTCACTGGTCTAACCGATCAAGGTCGAGCTATGCCGCCCTAACCCTCGCATATTGCTCGAGAATAATGAGTGCTTGAAGAGAGAGAAGATCTAAGGAAAGAGAGAGTTGCTGGGAGAGAGAATGGAGAGGGGAACAGAGATAAATAGAATCAATTTTTAATTACTGGTACACTTTTTTTGTTTGGTTACTGCCATTTTTAGTTTGACAATGTATGTTCAAATGGTCTGGTCATGTATGTTCAAATGGTCTGGTCATCTATGTTCGAGTGGTTCGCTCTGATATGTTCGAGTTGTTTATTCTGATATGTTTGAATGGTTTATTCTAATATATTCAAATAGTTTTGCCAAGTACGTTCAAATATTTGAACATATATGTTCAAATGGTTTGGCCAAACTATTTGAACATACAATGCCAAACCATTGAAATATATGTTAGTAACCCATTCTAACATATTTTGAGAAACTATTCTAATATATGTTGGAAAATAATTCTAACACATGTTCGGAAACTATTTTAACATATGTTGGGAAATCATATGAACATATGTGACCAAATCGTTTGAACATACATAGTCAAACGTAAAAGAAAAAAAATCAAAGATAAATAATAAAAAATTGAATTGATCATTAAGTGACAAGTAGAGTCACTCTCTTTCCTTTTGTGTCGTTCACGCATATTCTATTTTCCCTTTTTCTTTTGCTATTTTCCTTTTTTCACCTTTCCTTTTAATATTTCACTTTTACTACTCTCCATGACCAAATATATGCTTCATAAAGTCTAACAGATCTGGTTCACATTTTAATGCATAAATCATGTCTAGATTCGGTTACAGTAATTACCTGTATCATAAAATACAGCTGGTAACAATGTATGCCACATTAATAAATAAAAATGTAAATTTGATATGATAGGTGGGTGACATATGGAATTGTCATTAGCAGCCTGTATTTCTCCTAACTAGAGTTCAGATTATATGGAGATTACCTTGTAATCCCCATCATGGAGATTATATGTCATAAGGGCATAATAGTATTTACTTGCTTGTACAAAAATAGGGAAAGTATTAAAAAGGATATGTAATCCCTGAAATTTTGCTACAAAATATGTAACTACCAAACCATTCAAAAATCAACTCTAAATCAAATCAAACAGATACCTCCCACGTTTTTCAAAAAAAATTATCTCATTCCCTGAAATTAGACCCCCACGTAACCCTATACTTTTCCTCCTCCTCCTTTGCTGATAAAAAAATTTATCTATATCCATCTCAACGTCGCCCCCGTCATCGACTCATCATCACCATTGTCCGGCCAAGGTAAGTGGTTACTATAGGTACCATTAATTTCAACGAATCTTATTGTTGCTCGGTGATAATGGACTATCTTTTTACATTTTTAAGCTACCACAACAATAGTTTTTCTGTGCAATTCTGGACCCCAAGAGTCACCGTCGGATAATTTGGAGACTCGTGGTAATACATATGCCCAGATATTGGTACCTTCTATCTCTAATATTGGTTCCTTCTGTGGTTAGTATTGGTTTCTTTGTCATTTAATATTGGTCCCTTCATGGGAATAATGGTGCCTTTTTTGTCAATGTTGGTACCTTTTTAACCGTGCATATATATATTGGTTCTTTCTGTCTCTAATATTGGTTCCTTTTTTGTCAGTATTGATTTCTTTGTCATTTAATATTGGTCCCTTCATGGGAATAATTGGTCGGGTTAGAGTTTTTTTTGGTTACGTTTGTTTTTTGTTATGGTTTATATTTTGAATGAAAAAGATTTGAAAGATATTGAAAATAGAAAATAAAAATCAAATTTAATGTAGTTAGAGTAAATCGCGGGATTACATTTAAATTTTTTTGAATATCAGGCGAGATAAGGAAATGTTAGATATTCAGAGATTTAATTATATTAGTCTAATACCAATTCTACTCTCAAACATAACAACCGTTAGATTAAAATTTTAAGCTTAACATTTTCATCCAATGGACTACATATAATCTCCATGATGGGGATGACTTTTTAGACATCCCCATATAATCCAATGCCCTCCTAACTAACGTAGAAAGTTTAAGTTCCGTACCAAAATAAAAAGGACCGATTAAGATTTGGTGCATCAACTATCTTATTAGCTATTATTTTACTTACCATGTGTACATAAATTTAAAAGTCCGAGTATGTAGGTTCATTCTGTACGTAAAAAAAGTGTATATCTACGCTTTGATAAAATTTCCAAACTTGTTTACTTTACACAACCTGTCAGTGGTCGCATGGTGATAAAATAGTAAAATATAGAGGATTTTGGATTGGGTAAATATATTAAACGATGATACACTATTCTATTATATCAGAAATTTTGAATTTAACTTTTGTAGTTGATAATTTACAATTATCACATATTCGTAACCCAATCAAGTTTTAATTGAAATTCGTCGATCTAAATATTTAGAAGACTACGAGTTTTTGTTCGGTATCTATAATCTATTAAAGTATCTGTGTGAATCTGTTGTTAGCAAGTTTTGTTCTGGTGACTCATTATTTTGAATCCTAGTCAACTACGAAGATACTATTTTGTCCAATATATCCTTTTTTTCTATATGTTGAATTTAAGGAAAGGGTCATTCCCTAGAACCTAGACCATTGAACCAACAAACTTTGACTTTTGACAAACAAAAAAAATACCGAAATCTCGTTTCTTTAAGGAAATAACGACGGGTGGACTTGACCGGGGAGAAATGCACGAAACGGTGGTTGTTGTCTTCTCTTTTTGTCTATACTAAACTCTGATAAGACTGTTCAAAGTATTTAAATTTTCGATCAAAATATAATAACTTCATCTAAGTAGTTGTCACCTAATGACCTATTTTTAATGCATTTTGACTTTACTATTTCGAAGTTCAAAATTTCTCGAAAAGCGGTTGCTGAAGTTTCATGCATGAAAATGAAATAATATTATACGGTCCGTTTACATCTAACTAGTAACTCGAGACAAAGCTCAAATGTGTAAATAGCTAAACATATTAAATTTTATTTAAAATGTTAATCTTTCTAAATTAATAAAAAAATTAATTTCAAAATAAAACCAATGTAATTTTTTTTGATAACTCATCTTCATTTTGAGTGTTTTGTGTTTCTCTCCATTTTCTAAATTAAGGTTATTGGATGAAGATTAAAGAAGACTGAAGATGAATAGGAGAGAAAAATATATTTTTTTATCTTTAAAGAGATTTTTAAGATAAAGGAATAATTCTTATTTCGTCATAAAATTTTTTTTAATCTAATTACGAAATAGAAGAATTCAGATATGAATATGTGAAATTATATAGGCTTGAGAATAATTCTTATTTTGTCATAAAATTTTTCATTAATTTTTATCTTTATTTTATTGAATATATCAAGTTAAAAAATTCTTTATTTTTCTTAAGATCTTCAACCCTCGATAGCACCACCCAATGGCCAAGCCAACCCAATATTTCTATACATCTCCTTTGCATTTCTTCCATACGCACAGTTTTATAGATTTAAACATGATGTAGTAGTATTAAAATTTTGCTGGAGAACAAACAATTGGAGATAGTCACTGCTGAGCAATGCTGTAATGAAGCAACAAGAAGACCTACCACAAGTTCTTATCCAGGGCTCCTCCAAGCAGTTAAAATGGAACTTATGTTCACAGGGGAGGCGATTCAGCTTATCGCCTTCCGAGAAGCTCTCGAAACATATGCCACGATCAAACAGGCTATGCGATACTTACTTCTTCACTGTTAGTGACATTACAAAAGCTGCTAAAAACGTCTGAGTGAAGAAGGTCAACATTGGCAGGAGTAAGTCCAGGCGGCTTAATTTTGAACCCCCAGCTGTTGCAGCATCTAATTTAAAAAAGAGGGTCTGATCGATCCATCGGATACAATCTTCTGTGAACCCTTAAACCCTGAACCGAAACTGAACCTTATAGTAGAAGTCCACCAGACCACCCACTTGCTCGCCCAATTGATTTTTCCCGAACCTGAATCTTTTTGATCGAACAAGAAATCTCTAGACAACAACTAATCAACCTACATACTTCAATTTTAGTACATGCTTCATTCACAAAAATCTAACTCGGAATCTGGGATGATTGAGTACGAAATCTAAATTTTCAGGACCATATGAAATGGATATTTTTGAAAAATCTTAAAATAATGGATCCAAAGTGAAAACAATTCTTACACCTACTAGTAACACATAAAAGATATGTTGATATTGTAAAAATAAAAAAAATGCAAAAATATACATGTTGGGGTTTTTCTTTTGCAAAAATCCAAAAATTACTAGACCAAACTGAAAAAAACTCACACGAACTAGTATCACATAAAAGAAAATGCTGATATTGCAAAATATAAAATACAAAAAATAAAAATACACATGCTAGTATCGCATGAAAAAAATATCAGTATCACATGAATAAAATGTCAACGGGATCTCTTAAAAAAATTCATATGCGAGTATCATAATAAAGAAATATCAGTATCGCATAAAAGAAACGCCGACATCACATGAAGTAAATATCAAATCGATCTACCCAAATTTTATGCCATATTTTTTAGTTCGAACTGAATCCGTTTTTCTCGAATCCGAGTCCCTGCCAATAATAGTAGGAAAGTCTAATTGGATTTGGAACCAGGGACGTAGCTAGGTGGGAAGGAGTGGGGGCAATTGCCCCCACTTAAAACAAATTATTTAATAATTTGTTGAGTTTTTTAACTAAAAATTAAAATTAAATTTTAAAAAATTAAAGATTGACCTCACTCGTTAAATTTTTTGGCTACATCCCTGTTTGGAACTAGTCAAAAGTGGGCTTATTATAGAAAAAGAGATGAAGAGGTTCTGCCCATAACCTTACAAACGAAAAATCCAAAATAATTATTTAAAACTCTGTGATATTTTTACTGCTTTATCACCTTGTGCTAGAAGAAAAAGTTATAATGATGGTGGTGACATGACTGACACATCCCGGTGAGTGTTACTCTTAGAATTCAAGATACTTTTGAAGGACATAGATGATATTTTTTGTAGTCAAGATTCATAATCTTTTGCTATCATATTTAATTTCTTACAAGTAGCATTTTAATTTCTCATGTTGCAGTTAGGCTGTCTGTTCTGAATGACGACGCATCACTAAAGTCTAATAAATGCTCAACTACAGATGCTCAAACTAGAACCTTGTTGCACCAAGCTCGACACATACATATATCTTTTTTCTCCTTTGGAGAAGCTTTATGGACAGCATATAACATCGCTAAGATATACCTTTTGTTATGTCCAGTTTTTTTTCTCTTGCATTTTTTCTAAAATACCCTCACCTAGAAATGATTAAAAGCGTATAGAAAAAAAAGTTTGTAACTAGCTTTACATATCTATTTATGCACGTATTATACTTGGTCAACCATATATATGTACTTGGTCCTCGATTCATCATCAATTATATGAGCTTTGCTATGGCTCTTAATTAAGACCAATATATTCGGGGTTTGTTATGGCTCCATGATACAAATTTTGTCTACCTTTTTGGCACATCAAGCAAACGCTCTTTCAATTGTGGATCACAATTAGAATAATTTTTATAGTAAGCTAAAGTTGTTCAAACCTTATACATACTAGGTCAACATCGATCACATACATGATAGTCAGGTAGGTGATAACACCATTTGGATCATGGTTACAAAAATAAACCTAAAAGCATTCCTTCAAGCAGTAGTGATATACACTAGATGTCAACCCAATGCACTTTTTTTTGCAGAGAAGCTACAAGCCACGTTAGTATATTTGGAAAAAAGAGGCTAGTTAAAATATTGATGAAGATGCATCTGTGACATTTCTACTGCTTGATCACCTTGTGCTAGACCTTTACTTATTGTTTGTTTGTTTGTTTGTTTTAGGATATGATTTTGTTTGGTGATGTAAAGAAAAAGTGATAGTTATGGTGGTGACATGACTGACACTTCCTGGTGAGTGTTACTCTTAGAATTCAAGATATGTTTTAAGGACATGGAAGATACTTTTTGTAGCCAAGATTCAGATTCTCTTGCTACCATATTTAATTTCTTACAAGTAGCATTTTAATTTCTCATTTTGCAGCTAGGCGATATGTTCTGAATGATGATGCGCCACTAAGTCTAATAAAAGCTCGACTACAGCTGCTCAAACTAGAACTTTATTGCACCAAGCTTGACACACACATATATCTCTTTTCTCCTTTGGAGAAGCTTTATGGATAGCATATAACATCGATAAGATATACCTTTTGTTATGTCCGATTGTTTCTCTCTTTCATTTTTTCTAAAATACCCTCACTTACCTAAAGTTAGAAATGATTAAAAGCATATAGAAAAAAACAAGTTTGTAACAAGGCCTCCGACCAAACATATATGTACCAAAAAAAAAGAAAAATAACACTCCAAAGTAGCTTTACGTATCTACTTTTAATCATATTATACTTGTTCAATCATATATATGTACTTGGTCCTCGATTCATCATCAATTATATGGGCTTCGTTATGGCTCTTAATTAAGACCAATATATTTGGGGTTTGTTATGGCTCCCATGATACAAATTTTATCTACCTTTTTGGCACATCAAGCAAAAGCTCTTTCAATTGTGGATCACAATTAGAATAATTTTTTTAGAAAGCTAAAGTTGTTCAAACTTTATACATACTAGGTCAACATCAATCACATACATGATAGCCAGGTAGGTGATAACACCGTTTGGATCATGGTTACAAAAATAAAGCTAAAAGCATTCCTTTAAGTTGTTATAAGCGGATATCTCAAAAAAAGAAAATATGTCATACGGTAGTGATATACACTAGATGTCAACCCAATGCACTTTTTTTTGCGGAGAAGCTGCAAGCCACATTAGCATATTTGAAAAAAAGAGACTAGTTAAAATATTGACGAAGATGCATCTGTGACATTTCTAGACCTTTACTTATTGTTTGTTTGTTTTAGGATATGATTTTGTTTGGTGATGCAAAAAAAAAGTAATAGTGATGGTGATGACATGGCTGACACGTCCCGGTGAGTGTTCCTCTTAGAATTCAAGATACTTTTGAAGGACATAGAAGATACTTTTTGTAGCCAAGATTCAGAATCTCTTGCTATCATATTTAATTTCTTACAAGTAGCATTTCAATTTCTCATGTTGTAGCTAGGCAGTCTGTTCTGGGTGACGACGTACCACTAAAGTCTAATAAAAGCTCGACTACAGCTACTCAACTAGGATCTTGTTGCACCAAGCTTGACACACACATATATCTCTTTTCTCCTTTGGTTCGTATATAAGTGTTAGGTGACTTTCTTATCGTTTTCTTTGTTGACTAAGCATTGTAATTAATGCCATTTTTCTTAAGTTAAGCTACCTGATTGTAATTCATGATGACAAGAATATGGAAAACATGGGAGTATCGCGATGTTCATACACTATAGTCAGTCGGAGTAGAAGTTGGAGTTAGTTGACAATGGTGGTTGGAACGATAATCATGTAATGTCTTGTAGAGTGGTTGGTGCAGCTTTATGGACAGCATAGAACATCGGTAAGATGTACCTTTTTTTACGTTTATGTCCGGTTGTTTCTCTTTCATCTTATCTAAAATATCCTCACTTACGTATAGAAAAAAACAAGTTTGTAACTTGGCATCCAGCCAAACATATATGTAAGAAAGAAAAGAAGAAAAAAAACTCTCCAAAGTAGCTTTATGTACCTACTTATGCACCTATTGTACTTCAGTCATATATATGTACTTGTTCCTCGAATCATCATCAATTATACGGGCTTCGTTATGACTCTTAATTAAGACCAAAATATACAGGTTCCTTATGGCTCCATGATACGGGTTTCGTCTAACTTTTTGGCACCATCAAGCAAAAACTCTTCCAATTGAAGATGATGATTAAAACAATTTTTGTAGTAAGCTAAAGTTGTTCAAACCTTTATATATATGGGTCATTTTTTGACACTGGAAAAAGGCAATTTCATCACAAAATCCCACCAACTAATTTTGACATTAAGATAAAAGATATCCAATATATCCCGAACACATTGTGCTCTGAAATTCATGGACATCAATTATGCCATTGTTTTAAGTTGTAAAACCCACAAACACATTAGCGCTAATGTTGCTATAATTAATCAAGTTTCAATTTTAAATTTTTTATTAAAAAAATTGTAAACTTTTAAAACTCTTATGGGATTCAAATAAAAATTAAATAATCAACCAAATACACATTTGATATCTGTTAACATCTCCAAATATTAAATCAGATATGATATTCGGAACCCAGAATAAAGAAGTGGTACTTTGGGTGAAATTAGTAGCGATTGTGAATATTACAAATAAGGGTCATAACAATTAACAGGATTTGACAGTCTAAGAGAAAACAATTATATTTTTTTAAATGGTATTACTATTCACAAAAAATTACAAAAGTTTTTTAGTTTTTTAAATTACAAAAATAATTGGTCACCTTTTCATTACTAGAGAATTTTCTAAAAATTTGATAAATTAGGCTATATTTATTAATAAATGAAAAATGTAAATTGAAAGTATTGGACTCTATTTATAGTAAAATGAAATTATGAGTTGAAAATATTGGGTTCTCTATAGTGACTTGAAAAAATATACAATTTGTTTTTTATATTTTTACCCAATAATATTGTGTTCTTGTCAAAATTAAAAAAATAAGGAAAAATAAATAATTAACTTACTATGATTTGCCCTAATTTTACATTTAGGTCATGTAATTTAAATTTAGTAAATTATTTATTGTGATTTTTAATCTTTTATAGAATACGGTCTACTCTGAACGACGAGGAAAAAAAATCCTCATGACATACCAAGTAGGTCAAAATAAAGTCATTTTAATATCCATGTGGTGTGCTGACTTTGCAACCCGTCTATAATGTGTTGTAGGATAAATTTAAAAGATAATACAATTTTTTTATAAAATTCGAAAACATCCTCATTCTTGGTGAATTAGTAGCATCTTGTGCTTAGATAAAATTTGAAATAAGTATTAATTTTTTTATGATATTTCAAATATTTTAATAAGTTCAAATATAGATTAATTTATTTAATATAATTTAAAAATTGACAATTAATAAACAACATATTTTGTAACTCTTTTTTGTTCTTTTTATTTCGGAGTCAAAATGGTAAAATGATGTCTATGTAGTACGTTTTAAATACTTCTAAATGGAAGGATCCGGAATATCAATTTTATAAATTCTAACAGATTGGGTCAAATTTTAGCTTGTAGCAATGTATAAATATCACATTTATAAATAAAAAATCAAAACGTGATATAAATAGGTGGATGACATGTGGAATTAAGTTATTAATAGCATGTATTTCTCCTAATTAACGTAAAAAAATCTAAGATTCAATACAAAATAAAAAAATATAGACCAAAGACGATCTGGTGCATCAACAATCTTATTAGCTATTATTTATTTAATCTGTCTGCAAAAGATTAAAGTCCGAATGTCTAGTTACATTCTCTATCTCCTGATCAAAAATTAGTGTATTTCTAATCTTTGATAAAATTTCCTTGTTTACTTCATAGTTCACATATATATTTCACACCTGAAGGTAATTGTATTGTGGTAAAAGTTAAATTGGGGCTTGAATTTGGTGCTATATGTTAGAGCATGATGCTGGGCCAAGCTCAGATCATTAGATCACTAAAAAAAATTAATTTGTTAATTTAATAGCCAAAATAAGTGGAAGATATTTTTGTCTTTTGGAAAAAGGGAGAGAGAGAAGCGAAGGAGAGTCCGATACTTGTCTTCTCTTGGCAAATATTTTATGCTCTTCCACTTCATACAAAATTCTCAGAAGTCAGTTCTGATTTCAATTAAAAAAAATTTAACAACTAAAACTTTATTTATTTAAGATAGCCACGGGCGTGATAAGGGGTAAATAGAGAGATCTTTACCTCTTTGTTACACCAATTTATTGGTTATTTTATTCTGAATAAATATATATAATATGTACACTATAATTATTAAAGAATAATTTAATTTATTAGGTAAATATTAAGAAGCATTTAATTTGATATTAGAAAATTATTCCATTTTATTCATGTTGACATTTTAGAAATTTTATTTACTTTAAAAAAATAGAATTTTTTTATTTATAAATTATTTTCTTAAAAAAAATTTAAAAAATTATTTGTACCATTTTGTAACATTTTGTTCGAACTATATATTTTTTAATAAATTTATAAAATTAATTGTATACAATAATTTTATTTATGTTGTTTAAATTATGTAATTTGAGATAAATTATGTAATTTGATATAATTATGTGACGTATGAAAAATTGCTGAACAATCTAACGTGCAATCAGATAGTATAGTGAACAAGTAAGGTTCGAAACTGAAGGTTAGAACACAAATCTAAATAGTCAAACGTACGTAGGAGGAATGACAGTTATTTTTATGAAGGGGTTGTGGTTGCAATGAAAATAAAAAATAAAGTTATAACGTAAATAAGGAGTTGTAAGCAGTGGAGATAAACGAACAAGATACCCTTATAGATTAATTATCTATATCAAGATTATAGTTTATATGAAGTTCTAACTAGTACCTAGAGTTTTCGAATGCATCTACCTAACATTTTTGCTCACTAGGTCAATAAAATTAAGATAGCAAGGGTTTAAATTACCAGTTAACGCTTTTGCTTACCAACTAGACTTAAGACCAAACTAAACTCAATTGTGATGATTCCTCCTAATGGGTTATTCCTCTGATATTAAGACATCTCTTTAATATCTAAGAATATGTCAATTGATTCTTCCACTAACTCAAGTACCTCTCAGTCCACTGTCGTCAATTACAATCATAACCTAAGTGATCAAGCTAAGCCAAGCATTAAGAACATCAATTAACAACTATTACGCACGATATTTGAACCACAACTTAACACAAGTAGTCGATAACATAATTAAGACATTGCACTTAAAAAAGAACTACTCACTATGCTCGGTTATAAAGCACAAGATAACGATGGAAGACATCATATTAATAAGAAAGAGTGAAGAATGCTTAATCTCAATGATTCCGCCTTCCCGCACAAAATAAATTAATTAAACTTGTCTCTTAATCAAAATCCTGAGAGTCTCCAATAATAACTATCCAAAAAGTGTCTCGAAACTAGGGCTAATGGTGTTTATATACTCAAGTCAAGAAAACCTAAAAAATATGGAGTTTCAACTAAATAGGGAGTCTAAAACTACTAATCCGGCAGGGTCCAATGACCGCTGGGTCCGAGCTTCTCTTAATTCTGTCTACACGTTCCAGCAACCACTAAAAGGGTACAAATCGCTTGATCCGAGCTTCCTTCCCCAAATAGAGACTACTAAGCAGGTGGCGACCGCTGGCCCCATGCTATGATCTTTGTCCTGGTCGTTTCCCTCGCTTCACCCTCTTTTGTTCCTGAGCAATGCTCTTTTTCCTGTAAAAAATGCATAAAACCCGATAGATTGTCGTCCTGAAGTTCAATCATGACTAAAGAACTAAGATTTCAAATAAACACTAGAATTATCATGAGAATAACACCTATCTCTCTCTAGATGTGCAAATATGAGGTTAAACTAGCACGCATCATTATGTAATTGAAAAAATTTATGTACACATGTATTTAAGTAATTTTGGTTGGAATAATATTATTTTAGTTTGAATAGTGGCTTAATATAAACCTTTAACCCTAACTCTAACCCTAAACTTATACATCATAAATCTTAAATTCTATTTAATTTGTAATTCCACATATTTGTAATTCAAATTATTTATAAGTAATTTTTAATTTTTAAAATTCTTATTTTGGACACTTAGAAATTAAATTTGGCATTTTCGAAGTTACTCGTATAATATTCGAGTACAGTTAGCTGAATTTTAAAAAACTGAGCTGAAAAAAAAGATGATGTGGCGCCCAGCGCGTGGCTCTGTAGCGAGGGCAGGGCTGTGGGTGAAAAATGAAGCAGGGGCATCGCTGACGTAGCGCCCATGGCACGACACTATAATGAGGACAGGGATGCAAGTAGTCTAAAAGCCTTTCTTCCAAAATGTTTTCTCTGTCATGGTTGTTGATGAGTGGAGTTCTAGAACAACGCCGTTCTAGATGGACGGAGGAGATACATTGGCGCGTTATCCGATCATGAGTTCTTTTATTTTATTAAGATACTTGAATATAAATTATAGATGATACTTTCTTACCCTTTTGGAAATTTTTTTTTTGGTGTTACTGTTCACGTTAAATTACGAAATTAGTACCCAAATGAAAAAATTACGAGTTTGGTGTCCAGCGTGGCAAAAATATTTTTTTTTCCGGATACTGAACCAGTACCCGGTATTTTGTACCGGGTATACCAATACCCGGTATTTTATACCGATTTCAATACCCGAAATTTTACACCGGGTATACCAATACCCGGTATAAAATCCCGGGTATTGAACCAGTACCCGGAATTTTGGGCCGGGTACCGGTTGAAAATTTAGATTTCAAAAAGTTATGCGGATTCAAAAAAAAAATTTCTCAAATCGGACATCCGAGCACCAAGATATTGCTCTTCCAAATTTTTTTACATAATCTCTCAATTTGAGGATTAAAAAAATTCAAAAAAATTAAAATAAAAAAATAATTTTTTTCTCGCTTCTGGTTTTACGGGGTTTTTTAAAAAATTTTATCTTTTGAATTTAAAAAAAATACAAAAAAATAAGAAGCGAAAAAAAATTAATTTTTTTGAATCTTCATAACTTTTTGAGATATATTTCATGAAACCAAAAAACGTAAATAACTTTTTTTTGACTTTTTTGGTTTCATGAAATAGATCTCAAAAAATTATGCAGATTCAAAAACAAAATTTGAATCGAACATCCGAGCACCAAGATATGGTTCTTCAAAGGTTTTTTTACATAATCTCTCAATTTTAATTTTTTTTGAATTTTTCTAAATGTTATAAAAAAAGACACGAGAAAATTTAGCTATTTTTTTAATTTTTTAAAAAATACACGGGTTCTTTTTTTAAATTACCAAAAAAATTAAAATTTTCAAAAATTTCAAATTGAGAGATTATGTAAAAAAAACTTGGAAGAGCAATATCTTGGTGCTCGGATGTCCGATTTGAGAAATTTTTTTTTGAATCCGCATAACTTTTTGAGATCTAAATTTTCAACCGGTACCCGGCTCAAAATTCCGGGTACTGGTTCAATACCCGGGATTTTATACCGGGTATTAGTATACCCGGTGTAAAATCTAGGGTATTGAAATCGGTATAAAATACCGGGTATTGGTATACCCGGTACAAAATACCGGGTACTATTTCAGTACCCGGAAAAAAAAATATTTTTGCCACGCTGGACACCAAACTCGTAATTTTTTCATTTGGGTACTAATTTCGTAATTTAACGTGAATAGTAACACCCAAAAAAATAAAAATCCACCCTTTTCAATTATCCGATGTTTTTGTGGCATATCTTTTAATTATTTGTGTCAATATATATTATAGCAAGTTTTGTTCTCGTGAATCATAAATGAGTCTTCTGAATTCTGGTCGACTACGAAGATATTCATTTGTCCGAATTTTTTTTGGAAAAGTTTATTAGTACCCTGTAGTTTCACGGATTGACACTTAGCGACATGTGGTTCTACAGTCATAAAAAAAGTCTGAGTTTTCAAAAAAGACCTCATGGTCAGCAACAGCCTTGCCCAAAATCAAAATGATGTTGTTTTCCTCTTCACGTGGCATCCAGCTCTGCATTTTTTTAATCTATTCCAGCTTACGTGTAAAATTTTTTTTTTTGCAAAAACAATCCATTTTCTTTTTTTTTCTTTTCTAATTATTAATTTCTATGATTAGTTTAATAATTTTTAAAACCCCCCTTATTTTAGCAAATCCCTAACCTAAATCCTCATTTCCTTCCCTCCTAAATTTATCCTAATCCATTTCCTCCCTAACATTTACCTTTAATTTTTTAAAAGTCAGAAAAAATATTTTTCAGACACAACGAATAGAGCCTCGAAAATAGAATCCACCTGGAAGCGGTAGCAAGGGTCGAGGGCGGAGGGGTCGTGGATCATCTGGAGGAAAAGGGGAAGGCGGGTGCCCATCTCAACCTCCTTCATATTGAACCGGAACCTTAGCCGCACCTCGAGAAGCGAGCTATTCCTATCTGACTTCCAGCCCAGTGCCACTATATCCGGGATTGGGAGCTTCTCCCTGAACGCTACTGCTGCCACTTACCTACTACTGCTGCCTGCAGCAGGTTATAGGCCTCGAATCTCGACCAATTGGCAGCCACCGCAGCCATAGACGAGGCTAGTTGCCTCCTCGCGTGGGACAATGGGGTCTCTGTGGGTGTTGTTAGCGAGTTTCTTTGGGTTGCCATTAATGGTCTGAGTTGAATTAGAAAATTTCCAGGTTGGAGATTTGGTTTGGGAGGGAGAAGAATGGGGATTTAGGTTAGGGATTGATAAAATAAGAGGGTTTTTGAAAATAATTAAACTAATCAGGTATTGCTTTGTAAAAAAAAATTAACACGTCAGCTAGAGCGGATTAAAAAAATGCAGAGCTGGATGCCACGTGAACAGAGAAATGGCGTCGTTTTGGTTCCGGGCAAGTTTGCTGCTGACCGTGAGGTCCTTTTCGAAAACTCAAGGTTGTTTTTGATGACTTTGGAACCACATGTCGTTAAGTGTCAATCCGTGAAACTACATGGCACTGAAGTGAAATTTTTTTTTTTTTTATCGTTATGTTGAATTTAAAGAGAGGATCATTCCCTATACCATTGAACCATGACTTTTGACGGAAAAATATGAACGACCGAAATCGCGTTTCTCTAAGTAAATAACGACTGGTGGACTTGACCTAGGGTAAAACGCACCGAATGAGGGGTTGGTGGTTATTGCCTCTCTCCTTTTGGTCTGTACGGTATTCAGGTGAACTTAGATTTTCTACAAAGTTCAATCTCGCAATTCTGGTGATAAAAACGCCGATTGTCGACTCCAGGTGACTCACCAAAGTGTTTCCGATATGTAGATATCAGTTTCACATATTTTCGTCACCTGAATTGCTAGATTGAATTTTGAATTTTCGAATCGAACCGGATCGAGGGGACTCAGATGTGAAAATTGAAAGCACGGGGATCGGTTATCGCCGTTTTAAACCTCAGGGACCTATTTGAGAACGGGTCAAACCACAAGGACCCTAGGAGGACTTTTCCCAATATTTTATGCTCTTCCACTTCAACTTGAAGAGATACAAAATTCTCAGAAGTCGGTTCTGATTTCAATAACTAAAAATTTAACGACTAAAACTAGTAAGTGATTAACTTACTATTAATTACACCATATCCTATTCATGAGCACGTTTCGCCTAGACAAAATAATTTTCTTTTTAACATATTTTGTGATGAATTCATGAATATCTCATAAGATAATACCGAGCCAGTTCATAAACATATTAAATAACACCGAGCCGACGAAAGAACTTTTTGCCTAAGAGTTGTTTTGCAGCAGGTGTCGGTCCTTCAGCGATACTGATCATGTAAATCTCACTATCAACCGCAACCCTCTCTCTCTTTTCTCAAGTTACCTAAAACCTAATTTTAAAATTGGATACGTTGCTACATAAACTTAAAAGTGTCATAACCGTTTCTTTGTAAGAACGTCAACGAATCTGCTCAGTTACCCTTCGGCACTGACACTGGAAATCTTTGGGTATTCTCTCCCAAAAGCGTCGAAGAACAGCAACTCATATATAGCAAGAGGGAGAAATCTGTCATGAAATCCAATGTGCACTATAATTTGTTACATTAACAAAAAAACTAGAAACAATGATGGAAAAAACATAAAAATACAATTTGAGCAAAAATACAGTATGAATTCCGTGGATCCAGCTTTAAAAAGACAACATCAAAGCTATTATCAACAATGGTAACACTCCTACCAAACATCACCCAGCTTAACGTGCTTTACAAAACAGGAAAACCGTCGTGCACAAAAATACAGATATCGGAGAGATCTTCGAAGAGTCGCACGCTTGGACCAGGTGTGCAACGCTGCTCTGAAGCAACAAGCAGACCTCATGAAGGACCCTCTGCTGTCTTTGCAATTGTGTGACTACTGGCAACGATATCCATCCGACAATACGGGCAGTCCCCACAAGTTCGAATCCAGGGTTCCAAGCAGTTAAAATGAAACTTATGTTCACAGGGGAGGCGAATCAGTTCATCGCCTTCTGAGAAGCTCTCGAGACATATGCTACAATCAAACAAGCCATTTGATACTTTTTCATTGTCAGTGGCATTACAAAGGTTGCTAAACACCTCGGAGTGAAGAAGGTCAATATTGGCAGGGGAAAGTCCTGGTGGCTTAATCTTGATTGTTCCTTGCCTATGTTGCACGCTTGATTCAAAAGGAGAGCCTCCATTAGACCACCCTACAGAATTTCCAGGTCTCAAATTTTCAGCATCTCTTGCTCTGTTGCGCAATATATGCTCCCTGTTGCTCATTCCAATTGAAGTTCTTGCATTTCTGAAAGAAACACAAAAGGAATATGTCAGATATTCTTTAACTTGCATACCGAGGACCAAGGATCGGAGGTAGATGCTATCGAATGTAAACTAGATCCGACCTGGGTTCAGACAATGACATCCCTCTCAACCTCTCAAGAAGCCTCGCCCTCGCCAGTAACACCGTTCCAGGAAGCCTGTCATCAGTTGATCTCGGCCTGCTTGTATTCCTTGAATTGCTTGTAATTGCATTGTTGATTGGTACAACTTGGTTTGCTCCTTGATCATGCCAAATAGAGGGACTCTCCTCAGCAGGCTGAACGAACGACAATCAACAAGAAATCACGACGCATGTTCAGCAGCAAGAAAAAACTTCAGAAGCTACACCCCATTACTATCCATCCAACATCTCTAATTAACTAGCAGTTTCTTGTTTACTCGACTAGGAATAAAGTTGCAATAATTCCGGACACAAAACATAGATCCTCATCCAAACGTGAAAAATCGACAGATTCTGAAAATGAAACCCATTTCCAGCTCCAGGATCTCAAATTGAAACATCTCATGCAACACTAGTTCAGTTCCGCTTCAGTCCAATCGATCAAGCACAACTAACCGATCCCTGAACCTGAACTAACCCGAAAATACCCGACCAATTCGGATGGGGCGACAAAAATCGACGATCGACGACTCAGACCTTCATCAGCTTAACTGCCACGAACTACGACATAAATAACCTCAATTAACTTCCACGAGCAAGGATTCACCTTCAACTACAATTATGATTACACACTATCACCAAATTCCAATCCTTATCCATTTAACAACAGGCCACGTGTCCCGATCCAACGGGGAGAAAAAATATGAAAATTTTCCAGTAAACCTAATTCTCGTAATAAAGCACGTGCGCGGAATAGCATTAGCCAGGTCAAGTTGCTTACGTGGACGATGGAGGAGAGGAGGAGGTGGCGTGGATGGGTCCGGGGGTCGCAGGCGTCGGGATCGTAGCGTCGTTGGCGGCGATTGTGCTGGCGGTGGTCGGCGGTCGGGGAGTGGTCGAGGATCCCCGGGGACGGGTCGCGGCCCACGCGCGACCTCCGCTGGTGGAACAGCTCAGACGCGCTCGTCATACAACACAAAGAAATTCGCTCTCTGTCGATCGATCCGGTGCGTTTGGGATAAGATGGGAAATGGGCCGTCGGATCGGATTATTAAATGGAGAGAATGGTGGGATTAGAGACTAGACAAGGCGGGAGAAAGAGGAGCGGAA